>JAQZBX010014200.1:0-38890 GCA_029593785.1 Cabassous unicinctus
AAAAAAAAAAAAAACAAGCTAAATATCCACATCAAAAGGTTAGAAAAATAAGAGCAAGTTGAAAGAAAAAAACAGGAAGTTCACGGTTTTGAGACTAGGTGAAGTCCAAAATTGAGGCATCAGCAAAGCAATACATTCTCACCAAAACCTGTGTTCTTCTGGGCCTGGCTGCTGGCAATCCTTGGTCCTTGGCTTTTCTGTCACATGGCAGTGCACATGACAGCATGTTCTCCTTTTTCCTCTGCATTCCATTGGGTTCCACTGATTTCCAGTTTCTGGTTTCTCTGGAGGCTTCTCTTTTCATGTCCAATTTCCTTTTCTTCAGCCATAATGGATTAAGGTCCCCCTTAAGTAGATAGGGCACACGTTAACTAATAACTAATAACATCTTTAAAACGTCCTATTTACAAGGGTTTATAGCCATAGGAATAGATTAAGATTGAAGACAAATTTTTTGTGGGGTACTTAACTCAATCTATTGCAGGAGGAAAGAATAAAGAGCAGAAATTAAAGAAATAAAAAACCAATATACAATGGAGAATCAACAAAGATAAAAGTTGCAAAGACTAATAAAATTAGCAAGTTTCTTGGTGTACAAAAAATGTAAGGAGATAAGATACAAATAATAAATGTCAAATGTGAAGACAGTCCTCTGCACTTAGAAAAGTCAAAGGAGGATATATTTTAACTTGTGCACATTTAGATTAAAATTCAATATTTTAAAATTTTATATTTCCCTATACTAACAATTATCAGAAACATTTTTTTTTTAAATATACAGGCATACCTGATGCCTCTTTATTGTGCTTCACAGATAATGTGGTGTTTTTTTTTTACAAATTGAAGGTTTGTGGCAACTCTGTGTCAGGCAAGGCTATTGGTGCCATTTTTTCCAAATAGCATGTGCTCACTATGGCTCTGTGTCACATTTTAATTAAGGTATATACATTAGGCATTTTTAAGATATAATTGAACACTTAATAGACTACAGAATAGTACAAACATAACTTTTATATGCCCTGGGAAACCAAAAAATTTGTGTGACTCGCTTTATTGCGATATTTGCTTTATTGTGGTGGTCTGGAACCAAACTTGCAATAGCTCCATGGTACGCCTGTACAGGCCATTAATGATGGGATGAAAAGTATCTAATGCTTAGGAATAAATCTAACAAAAAATGTGCAAGACTTTTTGAAGAAACTTTAAAACATAAATTAAAGAAATTACAGAAGACAATTTTATGAAAGAAAATTCTGTTTATCAATGGTAAGATTAAATGTTTTTGAAGCATCAGTTCTCCCCAACTGCTCAATAGAGTCATTTCAATCCAAATTAAAGTAACAATGGGGTTTCTGTGTGAATGTTCACACATGTATGTGTAAACCAAAAGGCTGATTTTACAATTTTTTATGGAAAAGTAAAGGCCTAAGTAAAACCAAGACACACTTGAAGGAACAAAACAAAATTTGGAGGGCTTTTTTTAGTATGAGCATGATAAAACCACAGTGAGTAAGACAGTATACTACTGGTGCAAAGATAGACAAATAGACAAATAGACCACAAAAGTGGACAATTAAGTTTTGACAAAGATATAAAGGCAATGCAGTATAGAATGGAGAGTCTTTCAACAAATGGTGCGGTCAATTGGACAACCACTTGAAAATAAAACTTTACTCCTACTTCACTCTGAATAAAAAATTCATCTCAATGCTTAGATTAGTCAGTCAATCAACAAACACTTGAGAAGTTACCAACAGCCCTAACAGGATTGAACACAAGACAGGCGTATTTGGGAAGGGAGAAGAGGAGTAGGATGTGGGGTGTCATGTCAAGGAGTTCTGGGGAGCCAGGATTCCACCTGAAAACACCAGGGGAAGAGAGAGTGCAAAGAAAGTATAGGGTGGAAAACAAGAGGCAGGGCAATTTAAAAATTAGATGAATGCAGATGAAAAAGTCTGGAGCTCTGAGTCCATGGAGGACTAACTAATAGGATGCATTAGTTACTGATACCTTTATAAATCCAAAATAGTTGATCAAGTTTAGTTCATTTAGTTTTCAGGAAAAAAATTGTCAATTGGCTAGTACGCATTCCCTTTCCAACCTGTTCTTCACATTGCTTCAATAAAATAACACATTTTCATGTGAAAAGCAATTAATTTGATCTTAGTATCCATGCATTTTAGGTAGAATTTATAAGGACATAATGTAAATTTTAAGAAGAGTTCAAGAGATATAAAAATATAATCTAAGAAACAATACTTTACAATGAGGTCGCAGCCTCTATTTTTCAAGAAAGTTTTCTAACTCCACATTGGTACTTTACCACTTAAATACAGTTGCTTTTCTGGCTCATATTTAAAACATAGCTGGCAAGATGGACTTTCCTGATCTCACAGTATAATACATTGGGAAATTAAAATTGCAGGATTTTTCACTGCAATATTTCAAGACAACTATCTACGTGCTTTCCCATTTTTCATAAAGATGTTCTTGGGAAAAGGCAGATCTAAGACTTTTTTGTGGCAAATTAGGATTCACTCTGCCATGAAATGTTCAAGTCCAACTGAAAAAAATAATTCATGTTCATCTATATTTTTCCAGTGAAAGGTATTTAATATTTATATTTTAAATCTTGTCCTTGTAAAGGTAACCAAGGAGAGAATGATTTCTAGGGTATCCCCCGCCGCCCCAGGGGAGTTTGTCTTACGACTCCTGAGCTGTATGAATACCCAGCCTATGGAAACCAGAAAATTAAGCATCCCCGAGTGATTCCAATGGCCTGACCATAAGGAGGTGTCGGCCATCTGGCCATCTTACCTTGGAAACCCTCCAGTGAGCCAGGTGAGACTTCAGGTGGCAGCTGAATGGCTAGTGGCATCCTACACAGCATTCCTTGCAGGTCCTTACTAGGAACCCAGCTAGGTTCTTCCCCGGAATTTCAATTGCTTGTGGGTGTTACCTTGTCCAGCCTTGGTGGGAAACTACAAGGGTCCCTTGCACTGAAGGCAGTCTGGCTCCTGTCTACTGGTACTCCCACCTCTAAAATTCCTTGGAAAATTGTAAGTATCTGAAGATCACAGACTTTGTAGAGCAGGCAGGCCACTGAGCTGTCAGGGACCAATATGAGGTGTTGTTTTATAGATGTGACTCCCTCACAGGGCATTTACAGCCAATTACCTATCCTACCCTAAGGGTGCCAGAGTTTTCCTCTTTTTCCCACTTTACTCCCTTAACCACTATTGACTCTTCCAATTCTGTAAATGCTTCTATTCCTTTATTTCCTTTCTCTCAAAATTCCATAACAGTATTAAAGGTAAAAGGAAAGGGCACAGAGCAAAATATTTCCCATCGTACTGCTGCTGCTTCTTGTCCCACACTTACCACCTTACCTGATGCCAACACACACACACACACACACACATTTTGTTGAAGAGAAGGAGAAGGAAAGAGGGAATCAAAGAGAAGAAGGGAAAGACTCAGAGTCCAATGCTGGGTCAGTTTTGGATTGGAATGTTGTCAGCTGCAAGAAACAGACATGGCAGTAACATGGCTTGAACAAGTCATGGCCCATCTTTCTCTCTAGTACTAAGGAATCTAAGCTTAGCATGGGTTCTGGGGCTGACAAGTGTTAGGAACATCCCCTGGTAGAGAACACTGCCATGTTTCCACTCCCAGCCGCCACATTCAGGACACCAAAATGTGGGGGTCAGGACAGCGCAAGATATGGTGTCCCTTTCTTGGAAGCATCCCTTCAGTTTTCCCTTATATATTCCCAGCCAAAAATTGGCATATGGTCCCTCCTAGGCATAAAAGAGGCGTCTCCTGTCCGAGCAAAGTGAGGTAGTGTCAACAAGGGAGGAAGTGGCGCGAGTAGGCAGGCAGCCAGCGCTCTCTGGTCCAGGGCTGCTTCCGCCTCCTCTTGCCCACCCACCTCCCTGGCTCCAACTCGACTCGCCCGCCTTACCCAAGGGCCGTGCAGTTCTAGATTCACGGCAAACGAAGTTGGGTAAGCTTTTTCAAGTTAACCTGGCAGCCCAATCATCATGCATAAGAGAAATGTGCATTTGAATTCAGGGAGCAAAGTCCATTTTCACACTTTGGCATTATGGGAGAGGAACCCAGAGTCAATTTGCAAAGTGGCTAACACATTCACCAAGGGTAGAAAGTGGCCAGTATTTAAGAATCTGTACTTTTTGCCCCCATGACCATGCAAGGCTTACCACTTGTCATTGTAAAACATAATTTAGCAAAAAGGAAAAATATAAAACTAAAACGTGTAAGATTACATCGTTAGGAAAAAAGAAAAGCTGCTCTAATAGGCTTACTTATTTGAAATAATATGAAATATTTTAACCTTTTGGCTGTAATGTATTGTTAATAAAAAATATTTATGAACATTCTTAGCCAAAAAAGTATCAAACATTAAAACTGCCTTCTTAAGCTAGAAGGACTACATTTACTGACTCTGAATTATAAACGTGAAGATAACATTGTCTTCATCAGCAAAAAACCACTGAATCAGAAAAAAAAGTTTTAGTAATTTTTTGTTCCATTTATTTCTTCACACACTTATAAAAAGTTAAAAATAAATAAAAGTTCTTTCCTCCAAAGATATGTTTCCAAAAAAAGGACAATTCAAAGCTATAAATAGGCAAGTACAGTATGTCTTTTCTTTTGTTTACGTATGAGTAATTATTCTTTTAGTGTGCACATATACACCAACTGACATTTTAAAATAACAGCAAAGTGTTCTTTTCTTTCTTTTGTTTTTTGAGTTTTCCATTTTTATGTGATAGCTGGGTTGGTCCCCATGTAACTGTGTTGTTAACCATAGTCAACCAGTGGGTTATTATTTTGCCAATTTCCCCTCACAAACCCCCAAAGATATCTTAAATGTACCAAACAGATTTTTAAATGTTCGTTTCTTAGGAACTGACTCATTTGCCACCCATCCTTCTTTATCATATAACACTTGATATAAATGTGTTCATTGAACTGTTCTCAGAATCTAAATTGCACTAGCCGCAAAGACTAAATTTATATTAGCACATATTCTTCAATTTCACTCCCTGATGGAAAGCTGGCTAGTCAAAGCCAGGAGAATATAGAAAGTCATTAATGGAAATGTCTCTATGGAGATATCAAGTAAATATGTGTATCCATTTGCCTCTGGCAACCTAATTTTTCTTATTGGAAAGATGTTACAATGAAATTTAGGATAATTTTAATATAAATCATGCTGAGTATATACCCTAACCATGGCTATTTTCTCTAAAGATACTGTCAAAAATATATTGTTCACAATGAGAATATTAACATTATTAAGCAATAAAAGCAACCAGAGAAACATGATGAGTTCTTCATTGTGGAATTTTATGACATAATTAACACTTGATAGGATAATTTTGCAAGCTAAGCCTTCAAATACATGACCTATTAAAATTTAAACATGTAATTATTTTAATGAATTATTATATCTTTCTCAATTTCCCCTAAAATGCAGGAAGTAGTTTTTTTTTCCCCTTGTAGAAAAAGCATATTAAAAAAATTTTAAATGCTTATCTATGAAAATAGGAATTGATGAAATAAAGACTGATCAAGGCAACCCTTAATTCTAACACTCTAAGATATACATGGGACAATTGAATTCATGAGCCTCATTTTCTCTTTCATGAGGTGGTAATAATACTTTTTCACATAGTTGTTGGATTATGAAATGTAATAATGTAGAAAAAGTGTTATTCACAATTCCTGACCCTACAGAGTAGGCACTTTTTCATGGAAACAAACACCATCAAGTGAATCCAAGTTGTGGGGTTATAGGTACTTTTAATTTTCTTCTTTATGAGATTTTTTAACAATTGATTTGTACTACACTTATAATCATAAAAAATTAACATGTGTACACACATACACAAAAGAATCATGTTTGTTATTTTTATTAAAAATTCCAATTTAGAACTACAAGCCCCTGTCCCTCTGTCCATGGTTCTGAACAAAATGCCTTTGTTTAGAAGAGCCAGGACCTACTCCAAATGGCATACAGATGCAGAGTCGTCAATAGAAGCAAATGTTTTTACTATAAATTATCTAATTCAAAACTAAGGTACTCAGGTCTATACAGTTCATATTAAGAAAGCTCTTTTGCCTCCTCTGTATCTCAAAAGTTACCTAAGCTTCTGTATTTTGCTCCTAAGAATATTTTCTGCCTACCTAAGCCAAGGAAAGAGGGAGCACAATGGCTAACTATGTGATATCAGGATTTGAAAGGCCCAGGTAAGATCTTGAGTAAGTTTCTTAATATCACCATATGTAAACTTGACAAAATGATAGTTTTATTTCTTAGGTAGCTAATAATCATAAATTGGAACCATCCATATAATGCATTGTACAAATTGTGTAGCACATAGAAAGGGCTCCCTAAATATTGAGTTCCCAGTTGCCTCCTATGAAATTAATGTTGTTAGCAACACACATAATCTTCCATTCACTCATAAATGGCATGCATCAAAGATGGAATGGAATAACAGGAGACATATGAAAACCATCACAGGGATTGGCTTGTCCCTTTTCTACTGTGCAAACTGGTCTTCAGAACAACACTTACCTCTCAAGCTCAACTCATGGTGATAATTAATATTGAATTGCACTTTACTTTTCCTCCATCTCAGTTAAAGAGAATTGGATTGTTCTCATCACACCTTTCAAATTTGTGATACTCTCTGGGGTGATTTTAATAACCCTTTGTCACTTATTTGAAAGAAATAATTTTTAATTTTCAGAGAAGAAAGGAAATGGATGTATCAGTTCTACAAACTGGGCAAAAGTGAAGTCTCATTATATCCTAATTACAGGTAAAAATCAAGAGAAAAGAAGTTTTTTTCCATGTATTTTAAGTGTTTCAGTAAAGTTGACTTAGGAGGCCATTCAAGTGTATAAAGATAATGACAAAAATCCATTTTCAAAGTCATCAACAGAGGTTTGAGAAAAAAAAATCTAGGAAAACTTATTTCCAGTAGAGATGACCTAGGCCTCTGCCAGACCCTCCAGCCTCCTATTTTACCTTCTTCTGTTAGGCTGTCCCCTTTCTTCCTTTCTTTTACTCAAAGAAGTCCAGCCTTTTCCCATCTCAGAACTCTTATACATGCTGTACTCTCTACTTGGGATTCTTTCTCCACACTCTTCACATCTTCTTATTCTGTGGAGCTCACCTTTGATCTCACCTATGCAGAGGCCATCCCTGTCTAGCCTTCAGCTCCCATTTCTCTCCATCATCTCTCTCTAGGTATTTCTTTCACATCTTTGACTGCCAAGATATATTCAGTTTTAATTATGTAATTATGATTATGTATTGCTTTTCTCCTTGTCCTAGAATCAAAGTTCTGTGAGATCTGCTATTCCTCTCCCAGGTTTCAGTACCTAGAACAGGGCTTGAACCAAAGATAGTGCTTAATAAATACTGTGGAATGAAGGAACCAAGAAATGACCAAGGGGGCTGTATGTTCACCAACAACTCATGATTCTGAACCAGCAAGTTAAGTTCACTTTTAGACAAACATGACAAAAGGTCTGGTACATTCGTATGATATACTACTTTTTAAACAAAATAATTTGAAGGCTGACGCCATCATTGCACAACCTATTTCCTCGTGTATGCACTTCCAGCTTGCTTCTCAACTGCAGAGAGAAGCTGAAGAGTCACTCATTGCCAAAGCTCCCTTGAATGAGAGTGAGTAACTGATAAGGCCCAATGTCATGGGGAGAGTCAGAGAGCTTATAAGCTGAAATCAAAGTCCATCTCCCCAGTCACAAAACATGTTGGGTTATCAGCAGCTTTTTTTCCTGGCTTTATATCTGGAGAGGTTTGGGAGCTGGAATAATTCTGGACTCCTCAAGAGCCTTCTCCAACAAAAGACAGGACTACAATGACTACTATATTCCATCCTTGACATCTTCCCAAGGAAATTCAGACTTTGAAATTACCTTATCATCCTTCATAGGCTTAGACTTATTGTCATCTCAAGCAAACATCTCACCAAATATCATCACTGCTAAGAAACCACAAGGAATGACATTCCATGCCTTGACTGTGCTGTAATGAGCCTCCTTCTGTACTTTCAGGGTTAGACCACCTTGTGCACTTCCTACATTTATAGCCAACTACGTGCTCCAGACAATTCTGCTCAGATGGACTTTACATTAAAATTACTATTATGTATGTGGAGTGTGAGTCATAATTACCAATAAAGTTAGATCATTTAAAACTGAAATGTTTATGTGCATGCACACACTCTATATATATGCACACAAATACGTACAAACAGCATTAGGAAAACAATATTTTTTGCATTCCAGTGACAAATTGAGACACATTAAATACACACTAATCTAGCTAGATGACTCATTTTCATTTTCAAAATAAATTTCCAAGCTCTCTATAATTTCTGTGGAGCATTCTTGTTGGTGACTTGAATGCAGTCTCTGAAGCTCTACCACCTAGTTTTGAATCCCAGGTTTCTCCCTTCTAGATGTATGATCCTAACAAGCATTTATCATCTCTTAGCCTCCATTTCTTTTTCTTTAAAACAGGGATAATAATAGAATCTAACTTAATATTTTGTAGCACATAATAAACATTATATATGAATTTTTAAAGTAAATACAATCTCACATTTCTCAAATTGGGGGTGATTACCCAAAAGTACATGGCAATGTGCCTTTGGGATGTTTGGCACCAAAGGACACAGGCCAGATACTGCCTGAAGTATCTAATTTATTCAATGCTAAGCATTATAAAACATTATTCTTTTTAAATAAATACATATGGATTGATACATTTTGATAAAATATGAACTTTTAAGAGATTCATTTCTTGCAGCTGGCTTTTCAGGCTACACTGCAAGACACTCATTCCTGTCTAAGGTATCTTTCACTCCTTCCCTATAACAACCCGAATTCCAATCAGACTCTCAGTTTCCTGGCACCACTCAATATTTTCCTCTCCCTATGGTTTTTGTCAGCTCTACCTGTGGTGAGACCCTTCTCCCAAGGTGGCTGCCCAAAGAAATCCAACCGCAACTTCTAGAACCACAAAACATTTTCCTTGCGATAAGGACTTCCTCGAATCCATTATTATATGTAATCTCCTCCTGCTTTGAATGGTGGTAACATTTTTTAAACCTTCCATGACAGTTGCCATATACTGGATAATAATGTCTCTATTATCCCTACTTCTTAGCCAGCAAGCTCCTTGAGTTTAAATACTATTTCCACCATTTTTTACATCCTCCCCCTCCTCCATCAAAGTGCATAGCACAGTAACTTATAGTCCATTAAATGTTTTTTTGAGGTAACTACACCCCATACTTCAGTCAGGAATAGCCTGTGTTACCACAGGGCAGTTAGTAATCATTATCTACTGTCACAATGACATCAATGGAAAAATACCTATATCCAATGGGTTATTGACTACAATTCCATAAAGTTACCAAAAACAAGAAGCTCTAATTAACCCTCTTTCCACAAATGTATAATGGCGAGTTAAGTCTGCTTTTGCTTAGGAAGACTGTTAGTTTAACTTAGCATCTGCAAAGAGAAATGATTTAATAAAATAAACAACACCTTTAATGTGCAACCTTTTTACAACAAGGTCTAATTCGTAACTCAGCATGAAAAGTAAAACTAATCAGACTTCCTGGGAGGGATATTGACTGGTAATTTCAGATCATCCCATGTCCTCAGAGGTTATCTTATCCTTATTTTTGTTTCAGTAAATTTCTTTTGAGATGGTTGATATCAGATTTTATAAGAAACAAGGTAAGAGCATTAACTAATTTTCAAAAAATATTTCCTACTTCCCCTTTATATACCAGGTACTGAGATAGACAATGGGGAAATCAAAAATAATCAGGATGGAGCTGATTCACAATCAACAGAGATTCAGACAACTAAACTAGCAACTAAATACGGAGTTTTGCATGTTATGATAGTGGGAGTGCAGTTTGCCAGGGGAATGCATAAAAACTAGAATCAATAGGATTCGTCTGTTAGTTGTAGGGTATAAGAGAAACCAAAGAAAAAGTGCACACTGTTGTCGTGATCACTTAAATGAATCTAGAAGAACAGCAGATTTGTCTCGGCTAAGGTTGAGGATGAAGATGGTGATCCTGGTGTTGGACAGGTTGAGAATGAAGAATCTTTGGGATTGTTCAGTAGAACTGAACGATAAAGAACTGAACATCATCTCAGCGGCTCAAAAGAGAGAGCCATAAAGATACCAGTTTCTTAGATACAAAGCTATTCATATAATTGAAACAACAGGAATGCTGGAGATCAACAAGAGAAAATTCCTGTAGTGAGATGGCTGTTCAAAAGAGAGCCTTAAGAAAAACAGGCTTTTAAGAAGCAAGCACAAACAGAATAAAGAAGACAAGCTGAAGAGGTAGGAGGAAAACCAGGAGGGATGTCATAGAAGTTAAGAAGGAATTTCAAGAAGGGACTGATCATGCATGTCTAATATTCCTGGGAAATCAAGAGAGATGGGGACTTTAAAGGGGCCTTTGGATTTGGCCACAAGAAGGCTATGGTGACTTTGGTGGCTAATGTCAGTGAAGCAATAAGGGGTGGAAAGCCATAAAGGAGTGGGTGGGGAGTGATGGAGCATGACAAAGTAGAGATGCTTAGTGTAGACCACTTTTCTTGGAAACTTGACAGTAGAGAAAGGAGATCATGTGGTCAACAAAGGGAGACTCAAGCACAAAGAAGGATTTTTTCAATGATACATTTATACATTTATGGGAAATAGTAATAAAGAATAAGTTGGAAATACAAGAGAAAGAGGGAGCAATGCGTGAGTAAAATACCTGAAGAAACAAGAAGGAACTAATTTCTAAGCATGAAGAAGAAAATATTTAGGGCGTTGGATCAATAGGACTAGGCAACCAAATGCAGTGACTCATGGAGAAATAAAATACTAAATTATTAAAGTGGAAGTGTTTACTGCACCCAGATTTCTCATCCTGGTGTGGTGGGGGAAGGTGCATTCCAGAAATTTGGAGGCCTCTCACTGAGTTCTTACTCTGCCTCTGATCCTCTAAGAGGCCTTGAAGAAATTACTTCACCTTTTCTCCCTCAGTTTCCTTATCTGAAACCTGAGAGGTTGGACTAGCTGCTCTACAAAATTTCTCCCACTCCTGGCTCCTCTACACAAATGTCTAACCTCTATGGCTCTGGTAGACCACTTCCTGGTCCCTTTCCTTCTCTTCACCGTTGTTTAAACCGATGTGGGATGTTAGAGGCAGAATTGGAAACACCTGAAGGACTTGGAGGATAGCCAAGTCTTTTTCTGCATCTGCTTCCTAGGTATAAGAGGCAACTTCTTGCCTTTTTAGGTCTCAAAATGCTGGGCAAAGAAGTCACTTCCTCTTCATCACCAAAACATCTTTGCTACCTTCATATCATTTTCTCTGATTAAGTATTAGGAACCTTTGTCCCTCCTTATTTAGTTGATTTTTTTTTTCCTGAGAGTCCAGGATACGGTTCTTTTCAATTCCTAAATCATGATAGCCTGAAACCCCATGAACTGGTTGCTAAGAATGCTTCCCTTTCAAGTCTGCCCCCCAGCTATTTCAATGGTACTTCCCATAGAATGTGCCAAATGTGCCCAATAACAAGTCTTCAGGCTTTTCTTATTTTCCCCTTCATTATGCTACTGATCACTCTTGCTGCTACCTTCCTGAGGTCTTTGCTCTGCTGTGCATGCCATTTTATAGGATTATATTGTTCCTGGGGGTGGGGGGTGATGAAAGTTCAGAAACATGTAGAGGGTAGCTGACATCTGCCACTAGAGGTAGCCACTTTGGGACATCTGGGGAAACTTGACCTCAGATGCAATTCCAGATTATTTCCTAGACTAGTTCTTATGGTAAGGAGATGTTCACCACACACTCTTGCCACCACTGCTTCAAATACCCCAAGAATAACTGATCCCTGACACCAGAGAATTTTCTCACTTCTTGTTTGTCTTAACTCTTGAATTCCCATTTCCTTCTCCAAGATTAACTTCTATCTTGACTGATCATCAAGGATATAAACACCACCAATACTCCTACTCAAGTGTAATACACCTTCGTGGACTCCAAAAGACCATCCCGATGGTCGACTGACAGTGCATTCCCAAGTCTGGATAGTTCATATACTCAGAAATACCAGCATGAGCCTCATTAGTGCAGTACACCTAGAAATAGAAATGTCCTTTTTTTCAGGATGTTATCTGGGGTGAATTAAAAAAGACTAGAACTGCTGAGCCCTACAGTTCTCTCTTGCATATTCTACAAGTAAGTCACTCAGAGAAGCACACAAACACAGAACCAGGCAAGAGCCCATGATCATTTTCTATCACAATCCATGTGCACAAGCACAGTGCTCCCAAATGAATATCAGGTATATATCCTAAATAGAATATTAAACTGTCTCATTGAGGGGCATCTCCACTCAGATCCTTTCACTGCATTCAGGAACAGCACAAAACAATTGGTTCATGATGTAACTTGGTGGTCCGTGGTTAAGCATTTGGGCTCCACTGAGGCCCAGTAGCAAGCCAAAAGTTTCTCAGAAGGATATTAGTTACTGCAGAGGATGGTAGGGATTTGCTCCAAAGTCCTAAAGGTCTGCACTGTGGTTATCCAAAAAGTCCTGCCAAATACTCCAAACAGCATATCCCTCTTTGCCACTGAAACTTCCATTACCATTGGATTTTCTGGAGCATATGGTCAAAGTGGCAGAGCAGCTTGCAAGGCAGCCTGGACCTATTGTGGGAACTTCCTCTTGTTTCAGTGCCTACTCAAAACTAGCAGCTTTTCAGGTTCACACCCAAAGGAGGAATATGTTGCCTCCAAAATCTAAAGAGGTGAACTAGGCATTATGCCTCTATTTTGTTATAGGTGGAGCCAGAAGCAACAGCTTATCCTTCATCTTGTAAGGGATATCCCAACATGCCCCCCACACCATTCGTTGCCTAGAAATTTCACTGAGGTGAAGGCTTAAGAATTTTTATTGACTTTATCTCCCACCTTCTGAAATGCAAATGCATTACCAATAAATACTTGCTATTTCTTGCTGACCAGATCCAATCAGCATAATGTCACCTATATAATAGACCTGAGCCAAAACTACATTAATCACCTGATCTCCATAACCCCTACTTTGACTGGGGGACCACAGTAACATGTGTCTCCTGAAATTAATGTTAGTTCAGAGCCAGTGTCCAGTAATTCCCAAACTTTCTGATCATTCCCTTTTCTCCAGTGCACAGTCACCCTGGTACAAGGCCATAGGTCCCTTTGGGGAAGGCTTGGAGGAAGATTAACAGTATAAATTTTGACTGTGTAGCAGGGCTCTTCCCCAAGGGCACTTGGCCTTCCCTTCATTCAAGGGGTTCTATGTCTGTGTTTTAGTCTGCCAAAGGAGTGCTGGTGCAAAGTACCAGAAATCTATTGGCTCTTATAAAGGAGATTTATTTGGGGTAAAACCTTACTGTTTCAAGGAGCTGAAAAGTCCAAACAAGGCACCATCAAAGATGCTTTCTCACCAAACTTAGCTACTGTTGATCCTGGCATGTTGCCACATGGTGAAGCATGATGGCCACCAATCTCTGCTGAGGTCCCTGCCTTCTCCTCCAGAATCTACCATCTTCCAGAACTCAACTGTGAACAACCAGGCATAAGACTTGTCTCTTTCTGGGCCTCCTGTCCCAGTATCAGGTGCTCTACTTTCTTCCTGAGTTTACCTGTAGGCTATTAGGCATGTGGCTCATCTCCTCAACCTTGAACTGTTCCATGGGCCCAGCCTCTGGGGGGCTTTGTGTTTAAGCAATCCTCTCTTTCACATTGCAGAATCGAATAAGCTGGCTCCCTTTATTTTCTGCCTATCTGAATGAGTCCATTTATATCAGACCCAGCAAGCGGGCAGGGACTCAACCTGAGTCATGACTTACTGATGTAGTCCAATCAAAAGCCCTAAAGCAATCTTATCAATTAATCTAATCAAAGGCCCATCAACTGAATTTAATGCAATCAAAGGGTATCACATCCAAAGGAATAGATTAGTTTACAAACATAATATTTCTCTTTTTGGGATTCATAAAATAATTTCAAACTGCCACAGTCTGTGAACTGTTTCAAGTCTAGGAATTGATTGAGGAGCTTTGTCTCTATATTTTTGTGATTCAAGTTAGACTTTTGTTCACTTAACCTAAAGCTCTTCTGCTTTATATAGATCAAGTAAGAATTTAGTAGACTACTCATCTATTTTCCTTCTGGGTTCCCCCATGATCTACCAGCCAATGCCATAGATCTCTGCAAGTTAGACTATTTTGATTGCTGCTTTGACTCTGCTGTCCATTGTGGTAACCACACTTCCCTTGTCTTTGGCAATAAGTGCTGTCACTTGGCTTCTAGCAACCCAAGATCTGATCATCCCCAGTTATGTTTAAGGATCTCAGTTCAGTGGTAGCAATTTTCACAGTAATATCTGTCCTACAGGGAAGAGCGACAAAACCCTCTTCAGGGATGATGGGACTCCTCTCATAAATTTATTCCTCACAGTCCTGGTGAAAGGTATGCCCTCTGGGCATTCTTGGGGTGGATAAGCAGGTCTTACATGATAAATCCACTATAACATTTCAATCTCTCTAAGCCTTTGGATCCCCTTATCTACATTACACCAGGGCAATTTCTGTATCTGGACCTTGGGTAACGTAGGCCAACTTTTGGTTCATGCTTCAGCCAACCACCCAAACAAATTGCTAAGAGCCCTTTCTATCCCCTCAAACTACAACACTGAATCCAGAATCTCTGCTTAGTGGGCCCATATCAATAAATTCAGCCTGATCCAACTTTCTGTTCCTTCCATCATTCTCACACACCCTTAATATTCCATTCCTACACATATTCCCCTGATATCTCTATATATAAGTTGGAAAATTCACGCAATTCTTTTGTAGTGTAGCATACCTCTTCATAGGTCACATTTACTCCTCACTTTTTTGGGTCTGTTGGAACTTCAGTTTAGTTATAGGTCTGGTGGTAGGAATTTGCAGTGTCCTGCATGCCAACTACCTCAAGGGTATTCTATTGCTGTTTCATCTAGTGAAATTGGGTTAATCACTTCAGACAGATGTGAGGCCTCTTTCCTCAGGGGAGGCAATTACAGGTTTATCAGGCAGAACTAGGTTAATCTCTTCAGGTAGAGGCTAGAGGGATGATTCCTCAAGGCAGATCATTACAGGTTTATCTGGTAAAGCACAATCAGAAGAATCTAGGATTCCAATGTCCCCACCATCATCATTATCAACCCCTATGTGTCCCTTTCAATTTTAGGGACCCCTTTCCTTCCCAACCAATGCCCTCACTTTAATAGCAGACACTCAAACAGGTTGGGAATTCAATTTATGTTGTAATTAAGCCACTTGCACACTGAGACTCTGGGTCAGGTTTTCAGAAACCTCAAGTCTGCAGCTACAAAAAAATAAGAGTTTCTTTCAGGGCACACATAGAAACTTTCATGTCCTTCATGCAGTGCTTGAGCTAGGAATTTGAAGCCTTGAGTGCATCTCTTTTTAAACAACTGTATCAAAAATATTTAGTAACAACCAGCCAATATCATTAAATTTTTTACTCCATAAAACTTTGCTTAGGTATCAAATATACTGTCACCCAGAACCTTGCCTCATAAGCATTTGAGTAGCTGTATCCAATGGTGATATTTTGTGTATCTCTATTGCCAATTCATGCCATGGACTATCAGTGCCATCTTGATCAATGGAAAGAGACTCATTAGTGACTTTTAATATTATCAGGGACTCAATTTCAAAAACCTCAGAACTAACTCAGAAATCTCATCCTTAAGATACTGTTTCTCAAGAATCAATCTTGGTATCAAAATCTGTATTAGCCAGCGTTTTAGTTTGCTAAGCTGCTGAAAGCAGATACCATGAAACAGATTAGCTTAACAAGGGGAATTTATTAGTTCTTACAGTTTTGAGGTTGAGAAAAATTGCCAAATCAAGGCATCATCAAGGTGATGCTTTCTTCCCAAAAACTGGCTGATGACAATCCTGACTCCTCTGCCACATGGGAAAACACATGGTGGCATCTGCTGGTCTCTCCCTTCTCTTCCAAGTTCCATTTATTTCAGCTTCTTGTTCTCACGGTTTTCTTTCTCTGTGTGTGTAATCATTCTGTTTATAAAGGACTCCAGTAAGAGAATTAAGACCCATTCTAAATTACATGGGTCACACCACAACTGAAGTAGCCTTGCCCACAGGTCCTACTTACAATGGGTCCACACTCACAGGAATGGATTACCGTTAAGACCATATCTTTCTGGTGTACATACAGCTTCAAACCTTCATAGTCAGGGTTTTCCAGAACACAGAATTGACAGGATATATACTGAGATATTATCAGATTTATTATAAGAATTAGCTCACATAACTGTGGGTATGGGCAAGTCTGAATTCCATAGGGCAGGCTACATGTTGGGAACTCTGAAGAAGTTTTCAATGAATTCCCCATGAGAAGGTGGCTGGCTTAAGTAGAGATGGAAATTCTTCTTTTCGACTGCTGAATTCATCAGTTATCCCTTTAAGGCCTTCAACTGATTAGATGAGATTTTTCTCATTGCTGAAGACAGTCTCCTTTATTGATTGTAGATATAATCAGCTGTAGATGTTATCAACTACCTAAAGATTTAGATCAATGAAATCCATGTTATAGTAATAATCATGACAGTGCTTACCTGAACAAACAAATGGACGCCATAACCTAGCCAAGTAGACACATGAAATTAAACATCACAGGACGTAAATGTTAAAGAAAGGGAAGAAATCAAGGTGACTTCCAACTTTTTGGTTTGGTTAAATGGATAGAAGGCAATGTTCCTAACAGAGGTTGGAGGAAAACCAAGGTCAATTTAGACATGTTGAATTTAAGTGGTCTGTGGGACATCCCGTTAGAGGTACCCAGCAGGCAGTTGGAGAAACCCTTCTGGGACTCAAAGGAGAGTTCATTAGGTGGACTTTGTGCCAGGTCTCTAAAGCAATGTGTTTTCTGTTTGCTTCATTTTTAGTGGTATTTCTAGTGGGTTTTTTTTTTTTAATTATTATTATTCTATTTTGTTCACCTCTTGTTCTAATCCAGATGAATGATTCTCAGCCCAGACTTACAGGAAATTCAGCCATGGGTCTTTGAATGGCAAATGTACTGTGATAGACACATGCAACCAGGATCTCTAGGGTACAGTCCTGGGGTAGGTATAGAATGATCAACTCTGCAGCCAGACCTAGCAACCACCACTTTAGCCAGCATCTGAGTCTTGTTTTACTATTGGCTGTGTGGTTTTAAGAGTGGGAATATCACTTCCTCTCTGAGATTTTCCTTTATCTTCATACTTTCCAACAGTTAGCCAAAGATTTATATACCATCCTCTTCTAAATTTCAGTCATTAAACTCATATTTTCTGTCCAATCTTGATGTCACTAGGTTTTGCTCATTGTAAAGCATGGGTGATTGCTCTGCATGACAAGTTTCCCCAGATCTGATGGCTAGTTTAACCCTCTCATGGGTCCCTTCTATGATAGGGTGTTCTTTGCTTCTTTTTGATACTGGACTTCTTACAGTAAATGAGTAAAGCCAAGGCTTCCTCCCCTCAAAAATATATATACATGCATAACTACAAATGATACATGATTGGGGGGGCTGGGAAGGAGAACATAGCTCCCCTGAGGCAAAGCCACCAATCTAATAACTCATGATCTACAGCTTTACTACTCAAAATGTGGTCTACAGATAGCAGCTGCAGCAGCAACACCAAAGAGCTTCTTAACAATAAGGAATCTCAGGCTCCACCTCAGACCTACTGCATCAGAGTCTGTATTTTAACAGGATCTCCAAGTGACTTGTTCACAGTACAGTTTATGAAGCACTTCTCAGCAAGTTTTCCAATAACAAATTAATTTATACACATAATAATGAGCAAAGTTGTTGTTGTTTTTTCCCAATCTGGTCTTGTCTACTATAGAGCATCAATAATAATTAAGCATTTTCCATTCTGGAGGTTTCTCTAAGAGAAATTGGGAAATAAAGAAGTGACCGTATCACCAATTGTCTGCCACTGAGAAAAAAGAGGTTGGAAATTTTTATTCACTGACCTTTGCTGACCTAGCCACCTCCACCCTCACATTTCCATCTTTACATTACTGACATCTCTACCAAGCTTCCTTTTCTGTTGAAATATCTCTAGCTATCAAACGAGAGGAGCAAAATTACTGTTACCAAAATAACTCCTTTTACTCTTTCTTGCATTTCAAACACTAAATCAGAAAAAAATTACATTCCTTCAAAGTATTTCCATATGTTCTAGCAATATGATCCCATTTATCATTTACAAACTTTATACATGAAGTAAAAATCTGTATTTACTTCATTTTCTTAGGAAGAAATGACTGCAAAGAGTTTGACCTTGTCTGATGGGGACCACAGCTGACGAACCAAGCTCATCATGATACAGGATGCAGGAGATGCTTCTCTCCTCCTTGAGCAGTTGAAATCTACAGCTGTCTCTTATTGTGCATATTTTAATTACAGATTTTTATTATTCTGTGCCCCAAGGCTTTTTGTGAAGCATACGTTTTTTAAGTCTAATGATTAAAATAATATCATTTCACTGTGCAGTTTATGCTACAGAATATAGGTGCATACTTTTTCTACTCAGACTTCTGTATCACTGCTGAAGGATATCAAAGATAGTTTCCAAGGCTGAAAGTTAGAAAGGTGAGTGGACAAAAAGAGATGGAAAGAAAGCAAGATGCATATATAATTTCAGAAAGTTGGTTGTGATCTCTAAGTCCCAAGAATTCTCCTCCTTCCTTGTACTAAAAGACTCTAAAGTGCAGCATTGAAGAAGAGGAACTAGTACATTTAGAGTTGGCTAACAACTTTTTGGTCCAGAGATTTATGTAGGTAAATTCCATATTGTCATGACTTGAATTTCCCAGGGTGAAAGGCTATTACATCTAGCTTTTTCCCCTCTGTTCTGTATTTCCTTCTTGGAAAGGACATTTAGTAAATACTTCCTTCCCAGTACCCCACCATCCATCCATCCGTCCATCCATCCATCCATTTATTCATCCATCCATCCATGTACAAAATCCTCAGTGATTGAAAACTTCCCTGTGGATAACTGAAAGAGTCCTCTCTCATTCATTTTGCTTTTTTAATTTTATTTTATTTTTAATATACTTTTTTATTTTTTTAAAGAAACTTAGATTACATAAATGTTACACAAAAAAAGATAGGATATTCCCATATGCCCCCTCCCTAGCCCTCCCACATTTTCCCATGTATGCAACATCCTTCATTAGTGTGGTACATTTGCCACAATTGATGAACACATCTTGGAGCATTGCCACTAAGTGTGGATTATAGTTTACATTGTAGTTTACACTCTCTTCCACACATTTTTGCAAGTTATTACAAGATATACAATGGCCTGTATCTGTTATTGCACTGTCATTCAAGATAATTCCTAAGTCCCGAAAATGCCCCCAAATCACACCTATTTTTCCCTCTCCCTCCTCTCAGAACCTCCAGTGGCCACAGCCTCCACATCCATGATAAATGTTCTTCCAATGCTAGGATCACAACAAGTCTACGGTAGAACAATTTTAAGTCTACTCTAGTCTATTGTTTATTCCCCAGTCCTGAGGATTCTGTGATGATGATGTCCACTCCACCTCTAATTGAGAGGGGGCTTAGATCCCATAGGGCAGATGGATGTTTGCAGTTGTGGACTCTCTCTGTTCCTTGAGATGTCATTGTCAGTCATCATCTCCTTGTTAGTTGTCCTGGGTGAGTCCAATGAACTGGAGAGTAGGTGTTGCAAGTCTGTTCAGATTCAGGGCTCAACTGGCACATGGACATCCCAAAGATTTAAGTCTCTTGGACATACAGCTATCAACTCTAGTACTAACTTTAGGTTCAAATAGAAGGGGCAGAAGAGCCATATGTAGGGAAATCACAAATGAATCCAACTCTCACACCAGGAAGCATACATTCTCATTCACTTTAAGTGCAATCCACACATCCTTTCCATCACCACCATAATCCTTCATACATACATGAACACACACATGCATGCACACACTCAATTTCAAACACACTCAAAAACATATTCAAATACTGTGTGGAAAGGCTTAATTCTTGCAACAAGCTTCAAAAATGAGTGGGAGGTATAGACATAGCTGAAAGTGTTAGTTTTGGTACAGTCACCTTGGAGAAGGTGAAAAGTGACAAGACATAAGGGGAAGGATATATTTTGATAATGTTTCTAACCAATAGAGATTGAGTCACCCTTTTTCTTTTATACCTGTTATTAATCTTCACTTCTGACAGAGATTCAGCCCAAAATCAAAGGTTCCCCCAACATTCCTGAGACTGTGGAATTCTGTATTGTGACATGTGAGTACAGACAGTTTCATGGCAATCAGCTGTTATATCTTGTACGTAAATTTTGAGGCTCTATCCCTGCTCTAGATTACCTATTTTAAAACATAAAGTGTGGCTGTGCTGTGTTAGGTTGATTGATGCTGGTGGCTACTAAAACAAAAGTCCTCCAAGTCTTAGGAGATGAGCACAATATGCATTTATTTCTCTCACACTTACAGACCTGTGACTTTTGGGAGACTTTTGGGGACTCACCAGTCTAGGTTTCTTCTCTCTGGTAATGCCGCCATCTTCAACATGCACCTGCCATTGTTAACACCAAAGGGGAAGTGAGCATAGAGCGTTATGCAGATGGCTTCATGGCCAGGCCTGGAAGCAGTGGATAGATTACTACTGTCCACATCCCATTGGTAAAACCGTGGCTTGGTCCCAACTTAACTGCATGGGGCGTGGGGTACTACAATCTTCTTGTGTGCAAGGAAAAGGAAAATGAAGCAGGATTTAATGACTGCATGGCACTCTCTCTACCAGAGGGCTTTCTTCTCTTGATTTTCTGCAGCACAGCTTTGCATTAAGTGATGCAAAGAGGAAACTCCTCGACTTGACCTTATTTCTTAACTTCACATTATTGAACGCTGCCTGTAAATTTCATGGAAAGCAAGCATATGAATGATCTTCCAACATCTGTGCTCTGACTTCTTCAAGGTTTCCTCGCTACTATGTACATGACTCCGTTATGCTAAGACAAAAGCAAAGTGTGTATGTGTGTGTGTGTGTGTGTGTGAGAGAGAGAGAGAGAGAGAGAGAGAGAGACAGAGAGACAGAGAGAGAGAGAGAGAGAGAGAGAGAGAGAGAGAGAGAGAGAGCGGTTCTTCCCTGAAGCAAGATTCTGTAAGGCTATTTACAAACTCATCTTTCTTGAGCATCCCTAGCAACCTAAAGCTGCAGTTTCATTTCATCTTATGCTTATTTATTTTGACTGTGTTCTCTTCTTCCCACCCATTCATCCCCATCTTCTCTGCCCGTCTCCCCACAGGCACCATTTCTAAATTTGTCTGAGTGTCTTATTTATTTAAAGTTTAATTATGGGAAAAAATTATAATTGTAATTTATGGACTGGGTGATATTTGGGATTATTTAATATTTTTAATAAAATAAATCCTCACCTCACTGATGTACATTAAAACAGAGACTCAAAATTCTCTGTATTCCTGATTTATGATGACTCCATTAAAATACTATGTGCATATTTCACTTAAACTCTGTTACGAGCTCTAATTTATAATTGTACATGCCTTCTTCGGTAGTTTGCAAAACTGACACAAATCTCTCCCTCCTTCTGTATCCACACCCTCCAAAATGTGATATTGCAACTCCTCCCATTACGAGGACAAGCTTAATTCTCCATCCCTTGAAGCCCGCTGGCCTTGAGAGTGGCTTGGCCAGCAGAACACGCCATGCTCCAAGCGTGGGCACCAAGACTGCTTTCAGCTGCCGTTTGCATCCCTGGCCACAGCCAAGTGAGGAGGCTTGGACGGAGGTCATTTTAATCCAGCGACTTGTGGTTCCTGAGCTTCTGCATAAAGAGGGTTTAAAGGGCTGATGGAAATCCAAAGATGAACGCATCGCCCATGAGGGCCTTCCAATCATTGCTGAAGAAACACTCAAAACCAAAGCTTAAATTTCAAATCCAAGCCAAGCAGCTCCATTTAGACAATCTCCTTGGTGTTTACTGAGCCCCTGCTGGGTACTTCTGACTCATCCCTTATCTCACTGTGCTGTCAGCGCGCATTGACTCTCTTATCTCCCCCACTGGACAGGCAAGTTTTCAGGGAAAACTATCCATTTTTATTATCTATCCATTTTTATTTCCTTATACAGAGCAGAAGACCAAACACGGCCTCATGGGCTCTAAAACTGGAGTCTCCATCAGACGTGAACAGCTCCTCTATTTCCTGCTGAAATTCATGCATTCATTTTGCACAAAACCACCGTCTTGCTCATTGTAGCTCACTGTCCTTGTTGGTGTTTATAGGCTGTTATTTGGAGTCTACCATTCCCCTCTCTGCAACCTCAATTGCCCAGTTCAGTGGTCAATGCCTGGGGAACATGCCGTGATTACTGATTGACTGACTGGAGAAGAGAAGCCTGATGAAGAAACTCAAAAATAATTTCCAAAGTAAAAAGGACAGCTGATGCAGGGTTATCTTTCCTTTACAACTAGACTCAGAAATGAATTTTGTAAGTCATAGATTTGGCTCAGAGAACTGGGGAATCATACAGAACTAGAAAACAACTTGTCTGGTTATTTTAAGATGTAAATAACTACCTGGGATGATTTCAATTAAAGAGAAAATTAGACCAAATGTGGAGCCTAAAAATGTAATGAGAATTAGTGTAATATCCTGTAGAACTCTTGGCAGCTCTCATGCATCGTAGGGCTGCTAAAGCTGCATATCACTTGTCCACATTTGTCTACCGGTCAAGCACAGAAGGGGACAGTGACAACATTCAGTGTTTCCCTCGTGCCTCGAAAATCGATCAGAGGGATGACCCTCTGTCTGAAATTAAGAGCCCCAACTGGCTGCGTGAGGTGTCAAGCATGGGATTTTACTCTCTTGGCTCCTGAATATACTTCAGAAAAGGCAAAAATAAGCATTTTGAAAATGTGAAGCCAAAAATGGTTACATATCTGAGTAAAGTTGGCCCAAGATTTGACAAGGACAGGAGCACATAAGATGAGCATGTGATTTTTGGGGGGGTTGAGGTAGTCCTTTGAGAGTAAAGTCTGAAGACCATTTAGCCAGGTAGCCCCACACACATGCCCAGTTCTTTCCTAAACTCACGCCTGGTTTCATACTGGGCATGCTTATTATGAGTCAGCCTGCATTTCTTCATTCTTGCTTTAGCATTTCCTTCCCACGGTGACTACTGTTTTTCCTCTGCTACTTTCAGTAAATACACCCTGAGTTTCCATACATATTCACCCACGCCCACTGTGCCTGTCTTCTCTGGGGAGTTACCTGTCATCTCTGAAGTACTGTCAGTGTCATTTCCTGTTTTCATCTAACCCAGTAGAAGGTATTTTACATGGTGTAGAAGGCATTGTTTCTCAACAATGAAACAATTCATTTGGAGAGATGGAAGCTAGGCTAGGTGAACCTACTTTAGAATAGGAAAAAAACTGATTATTCCCTTGGAAACTAGGAATGACCATTTATTGTATTCTGCTATTCATGAAAGTCTTCTGAATCAGGACCTGAAGGCTATCATTGGGACATGAATGTAAGTCAACATTTCTTACATTGTCTAGAATTGGAAAGTAGTACTCTTTGGGGGAGTAAGTCATGAGGCATTATTGCCCAGATGTTCTTTCTGTCAGACTTTAATTATTCTCATCACTGTTCCATTTCTCTTTAACCATACCCACCGGACACAGCTACTAGTTCGTTCTTCCCTGCATTCTTCTATGCTGGAGGCACATGCCCTGGGATCTGCAGTAATGCAGATATGTCTGCTGTTCTTCATAGACCTGAATTGTCAAACAGTTACAGAATGTCAGCAGCAACTTGAGCAAATGGAAGTATGATGTGAGCAAAATGCATCCTAAGTGAATAGCCAAAAGGTAAAGGTGTTGACCATAATTAATCTCATCTGAAATATCAAAGATTAAGATAGAGAATATGGCAACTGAGTAGGGATGGCAGAACTGTACACAGAACTGAAGACTGGCTGCCCTTAAGAAATACTGAGGGTTTAACATATGTCTTCTTTAGGAATTTGCTTTCTATCTGGAAACACTGGTCTTATTAACCAACTAACCACAAAGACTGCTTCCACTGGAAATAGCATGGAAGATAAGAATGCGGTCTGCATAATTATCACCAGTAGGGAAACATCAGTTCTGTGTAGAAAAACCAAATCAGTCTTATTATGGGCATGCCTTTTCTCCTAGAGTAATAGTAAAATTTGGTTGAAGATAGATCCAAGAGATTTCCCTAACTGCAGGCTAAGAAGTCACACTGGGCTCACAAATTTATAGCTATTTCCTCATAAATCTAAAAAAAAAAATCACTCAATTTGGGAAGGGCTTGTAGAAACTATAGAATTTTTATTTTCCCTAAATTTCGGCTTTATGCAAAATTTATAGTTTCTACAAACCCTTCCCGAATAGAATGATTTTTTTTTTTAGCTTTTGTGGCCTTTCTGTATTTGACTTAATGCTTTAGAGCAGGGGTTCGCAACCAGAAGTCCGTGAGCTTGAATTGAAATTTAAAAAAAACATTATTCTTGTGGGGACATATTGGTGCAGGTGTGATATAGTTTTTAAATAATACCCTGTGTAGCGTGGACTTGGTAAGCGGCCCACCTGACTGGCAAAGGGGTCTGTGGAACAGAAAAAGTTAAGAACCCCTGCTTTAGAATAAAGCCAAACTACCCAGAGAGTGGTAGAAATGATGTGGTTGATGATGTTTTCTTTTTAGAGTCTTCCAAAAGCTTTATTTAGTTTCTGAAGAGGATGGCAAAAGTATCAGAATTAATTTTTATCAATATGTTTTGGAAAAAGATTTGTTTTCTGCTATTGTGGCTCTGATCCAAAGGATGTAAATGTCTACTTCACCAAAACTTGAGGATAAACAGTTTATTTTATTAATTAGTTTAAATATACCTTCCAAAGTATTGTTGAAACAATTAAGCTATTTAGCTAACTTTTTCATTATTAATAGTATAAACATCAATCTAATCCTTTTCTACAAATACTCAAAATTCAATTTAAGTTGTTCTTAATTAGTGAGGATTTGTTACATGTGTTCATGTCTTACCTTAAAAAATAAAGTCATTAAAACTGGGGACTCTATACTACCTGCATGATTTTTATGTAAAATTACAACTAATATAATTTACCAAAAAACAAAATTTTAAGTGTATTAATTTAATTTAAAACATTTTAAAATAAGATAGTTGGAAGCCAAATGTGCTCTAGAAACTGAGCAAACATCACATATCCTCTTTATTTGTAAAGGAGGATCCTAAGACATGAATCACTTTCATGAGGACATATCAGGCTGAACCACATGCGGAGGCAACTCAGCCAGATTCATCGCTGAGCTGTCAATCACCCCCTCGTGCTACTTGCCTTTCCTTCTTCAGTGACCTTCACAACCACACTCAGCCAGACAAGAAATTTGAACAGTTGTAATATCGGCCTGACATCAACCTAAATAAAATACATTGCCTCATGACCTAGGAAAAGAGTTTTCTGCTTTAAACCATCATGAAATTACTTTCCCTCTGTCTCACCTGAAAAGGACTATTAAAAATGTAAATCACCAAGTTACCTCTATTTTACCTGGGTCATCCAAACACTTAACTTCTTTCCCTTCAGAATAAGTCCTCTACACATACATTTCACACATAAATAAAAAATAATGCAATATGCATTGATTAAGCATGTGGTGATTTTTCATTTTTTATTTCATGATTACTATTAGAACAATAATAGAAACAAAATGGTTTAAAACCACTGAAACACCAATGAAACCTATCAACTGTCACCATTTGGACAAATCACCATTTGATTTCACCATTGTTTTTGAAATCAATTAAAATAGTTGGTCATGCTTAGCCTTTTTTCAGGGGGAAAATTTTCACATATATTCCAAGTATTATACCCTTTTCATTTAAAGAAACAGACTTCTACCTGCAGATATGAAAAAGTCGATTTTTTTCTGGCAAGAGCTACTAAAACGTCAGACAAATTTTTTTTAAATCCCTTTGAGTGTTGATGAGGCAACGAGAGATGGAAGGAAGACACAGAAAGTTCAGACCGTCTGCATCAGCTTGTGCCCCAGAACATTTGCCAGAACTGGACACAAGGTGAGAAGCAGAAGACTTGCTCACAGGGCCTGGGCAGAAGCTGCTCCTCAAGGGCAGATGAGGCAGCATAAATGTCCCTCATCTCATGACACTGGAGATCTGGAAGTTAGAGAGGAGCAGGGACGGGATTATCATGAGAAAGGGGGCAGGGAACTCCGTCCAGCACTCTGCTAGTTTCACCACCAAGACATTTTCAGAAATCTGAGACTGATTGGAGAATGAGGCTAAGAATCCAAATAGGACTTGGAAGTCCTGTGATGTTAAGGAGATAAGCATTAGTGTTCAGAACACCTGAAGGAGAATCATGATGAACACGCTGGGCTATCAAATGGGAACTCTGGAGGATTATAGCTGGGCTCGGGGGTTAAACACAAGCAAGGATTGCCAAGCTGCAGCCCTGATGCAGGGAAACTCAGTCCCTGACTGGTTTTCAGTGATCAGTCTCCAATCTCTATACCTTAAATAAAAATGAAACCTCTATAGAGGAGATACCATCATCCAGACACTATAATTTTTCATACACATACTGAGAGACAGAACCAAACGGTCAAAAACCAAGAAATTAGAAACAGACCTAAATAATATCAGACATCTTAGTTATTGGAAGAGACTTCTAAAATAATCGATATTTTAATGATCAAGAAAATAGAAAAAATGGATAAAATTGATAAAAGGTGGATAATTTCACAGAAGAACTGAAATTTATAAAAAGAATAGAATTGATATTTTAGATTTAAAACATACAATAATTAAAACTAAGAACTCAATGAACAGGTTGAAGAGCAGACTAGCCAGAACTGAAAACAAGATTTGTGAGTTAGAAAATGAACCAGTACAAAATAGCTAGACTGAAGCACAGAGAGGAAAAGGGATGGGAAATACAAGTTTAAGAACATGTGGGACATAGTAAAAAGATGTAATGTAAGAGTAATGTAGTTCCAGAAAGAGAAGGAAGAGAAAATGGGAAAGAAGCAATGTCTTAAAGGAAATGTTTGAAGATTTTCTAAAGTTCTTAAAAGATGCCAATCCACAGAGAAGAAGCCTTGCATACTCCAAGCAGAATAAATATAAAGAAAGCCACACCTGGGCATATCACAGTAAAAAGGTATTAAAACATAAAAACAAAGAAAATCTTAAAGCAGCCCAGGCCATGGGACTGGAAGCTGGAGCATGAGGCCAGACCCCCTTCAAATGAACAACAATAAATCTGATGGCTGACTTTTAAATAAAAATATTGGAAATCAGAAGACAAAGAAATGACACTTTTATAGTATGGACAAGTCGCATTCCAAAAAACAAGGAGTATCTACAACAGCAAGCAAAATAATTCCTTCCATCTACCCCATAATATCTAAGTCCCCTCTTAGCCTGAATCAGTCATAGCAGACATCATCCCAAATCCCTCAAGATTGAGGAATGAGCAAAAATAAGGGGGGAGGGTAACCACAGACCAGAGCAGATTTACTGTATTGTAGTTATTATCGTGTTAATGGAAGAACCTGTAAGAAACACTGATATAAAGGCAGTGGTTGCCAGGGGTTCAGAGGGGAGGGGGCATGAGTAGATGGAACACACGGGATATTAAGGGCAGTGAAATTGTTTGGTATGATAGTGGAATGACGGACACATCATTACACATTTGCTAAAGCCTGTAAAACTGTACAGTGCAAAGTGAAAACCATAATGCAAACGACAGACTTTGGTTAGTAGCAATGCTCCTATATTGGTTCATCAATTTTAACAAACATTCCACGCTAATGTTAAATGTTAATAATAGGGAAAACCGTGTGTATGGGGGGGGTGTTATATGGGAATTTCTTATACTTTTGGTGTAATTTTTCTGTAAATATAAAACTCTTCTAGAAATAAAGTTTATTATTTCAAAAACAGTGCCAAAAAGTAGCTGCCACCTGGATTATATGCCCAGAAAAAAAAATGCCTTTTAAAAATGTTTTCAGACAAATGAAAAAAAAGAGAAAGAAAGAAAATTTTCACCAGCATTCTGAATTGAAAGAAATATTAAAGAGGGTTCTGTCAGAAAAAAATAATCTTAAACAGAAGCACAAAAATGCAGGACATAAACAAACGTGCAATGGAAAGGGTAAATGTGTGGGTAAATCTATATGAATAGTATAAAACTGAGAGCAACAAACATTTTCTGCAAAAGTCCAGGTAATAAATATTTTAGGCTTGTGGGCCATAAGGCCTCTGCCGCTGAGGGCGAAAGCAGCCACAGACAAGGCATGAACAAGGGACCTGGACTGGCTCTAACAAAGTGTTGTTTACAAAAACTGCTGGTTACAGAAATGGGCTGGATGTGATCCATGGGCTGTTGGTTGTCAGCCCTGGTATAAAACAACAGCAACAATGTCTGGAGGGGTTTAAAATACACATAAAACTAAAATTGATGGCAAAGGAAAGGAGGGAGGGATTGTATTCGTCAGCCAAAGGGGCGCTGATGCAAAATACCAGAAATCTGTTGGCTTTTATAAAGGATATTTATTTGGAGTAGAAGCTTACAGTTACCAGGCCATAAAGCATAAGTTACTTCCCTCACCAAAGTCTGTTGCCACGTGTTGGGGCAAGATGGCTGCCGACATCTGCCAGGGTTCAGGCTTCCTGGGTTCCTCTCTTCCTGGGGCTCATTTCTCTCTGGGCTCAGCTGCCCTGCTCTCTCCACAAGGCCAGCTGTTGACTGTCAGGTGAACGGCTCGTCTCTCTCTTCCCAGGGCCTCTGCCATGTCTAATCGAGCCTTCTCTCTGCTTCTCTGTGTGTTCACTTCCCAGGCTCCAGCACTGAAACTCCCACCTCCCTTCTCTGTGGTGCGGTTTCTCTGTGAGTCCCCACCCACCAAGGGGGCAGGGACTCAACGCCCTACTGGCATGGCCCAATCAAAGCCCTAATCATTGTTCAATCAAGTGAAAGTAAAACCTCTGAATCCAACACATGCTAATACGCCCAGAGGAAAAGACCAGTTTACAAACATAATCCAACATTTCTTTTTGAAGTTCATCGATAATATCAAACTGCTACAGGGATTAATATACTTAAAATGTCCTTAAATCCTAGCATTGTTAGGGAAGTTGTGACATTAATGAACACATATTCTGCACGTGTGTACTTATTTGAATATAGTTAATAAGGCTCTCCTTTTTGAAAAACTCATTTTCTCATTAATACCTTATGAGCAAAGTGAGAGAAGCATCTTCCACATCCCAGAAAATGGTTCATTTTCTTTACTTCAGACTCATGTTTAATACCCTATGTGTAATTGCCATCTTGCTTTTGAAGATATTTTCATTTGTTATGTCAGACAGCGTTGTTCAATAAGTCTCCACAAGTCCTGATAGGATAATCGCGGTGGAACATCCTAGGGCATTTGTGCAAAGCTATGCTTCCTTCTGCAGCAACGAATCTATTTCAAAAGGAGCTCCTGACTTTCTATGGACCTTAAGAGACTGAATATCTGACCATGGGACATAAAGTCCCTTGGAACTAAGGCACTAGGTGTCTTGATGTGTGCTGCCGTAGTGAATGGACAGCCACTGCTTTTCACCCGGAGAGGCAGTGGTGAAGGCAAGTCTTCCTCCTGCACAGAAGTTTGAGTAGACTGTCTGGGTGTCCATTTTATTTGTAAAGAAAGCTGGCCAGATCCGATAGTGAGCCATGTGTAGTGGCTAACGAGTTGGCTGGCTGGTCAGAGGCTTGGATAGAAGGGAGTCACCCTATCTCCTTGAATCCAATCATCAGAAGGAAATTGGAGTACTGTTATGCCTTGCAGAGAAAGAGTACCAGGGTGTGAACTTCCTGTTTGTACTCTATCACCCAGTAATTTCGGTCAATGAAATACTGTGACAACCCAGTAACAAGACCACCAAGGCCTTGTGGCTAGCTGCACGAACAGGGACTCTACAAGCTACTTATATTATTCTCCTCCTCACTTTTATTTCTCTGCTCATTAATTTGAAGCATATTTGCAGTGGCTAATGTTTTAGATTCTAAATGGGGGCATAAATGAATTAGCAACACCCTGTGACAAGAGAGCAGCTGATACTTCATGTTTCTTCTCTTTAAGGTTATACACTTTTTCCAGGATGCAGGGCAAGAGAAGATCCTTAGAGGCAAAGTAGGTGGGCTGTGCTAGAGGTTGTCTGTCTCTCTGGATTCCTTTTCCAACCTTTCTAGCTTATATATGATATGTATGAATTATATCATAATAGAGCCCCTTTGTCCTCTGGTTTCTGGTTGGCTTTGACTAATAGGCCTGGGTATTTTTTGGTATTTCCATTTTTTAACATAAACATTTCTGAAGTGATAAATCATTGGAAAACTTTACAAAGAAATGTTTTCCCTAATTGGGCATCTTAAAGGAAAGAACAAACTATTTGTACAGGATGGTCAAAAGTTTAACAGAAGAAAAAAAACTGAAGATTGAACCAAGTAATCTCCCAGGGTGATTTCTTTGCAGTAAGATCCTACGACTCTAAAATTCCCTGATTATCTGTAAAGGTTTTGCTTCAGAGAGATCATCTGGAATCATGGCTAAAGTTCATAAGTGGAAGCAGCACACCTGGGCTTTAGACTGACATTTTAAGTTCTTTGAATGTCAGCTTTCCTTATGGACTAAAGTTGAAAAAATAAAATCTGCGTTCTTTCACTTTCTAACATATTATTTATAGAAAGACTCTTAAGTAGAGATCAACTCCTGTAGCCTAGAAGTCTAAAGATGCATCGTCATACAGAGTACTAACTTGTAGGTTACTCAAGAATTTTTCACCAAAAGAATTCAAAAGAAAATTTTTTTTAAATTACCAATTTGAAATACTTTATGAACCCAATGAATTGTCCAGATTCATCCAGGTCAGAATTAAAACCTATGCAAATAAATTCAATATGCACTAATAAGCAACTAATGTGAGAATTATTCCCTTTGCTGGTGCCCAGTCCTGACCGTAATGAGGGATACAGTGGAACCAGCATCAAATAGAAACTATAGGATTGACCATTTTATAATTAGCAAGTTATAAGCCAGAAAATGCCTGCTAAAGATATGAAGTATGGGACAAAGAATTTGACAGGCTCCAGGGAGAGTTCTTTTCTCTCTAAGGAAAAAAAATGTCTACTTATAAATTGGTGTTTTAAAAATTACTGAAATAAAAGTTAAAATTGCATGTTTCATTCCTAAATAGATCTGTGAGTAAGTTAGTTAAATTTAGAATCTTTTGGAAAAGAAAAGATTTTACAAATGTTAAAATTAGCCTTTGTGTTTTAAGAGTTTTGAGTTCATTATTTGATGAAAGTTATCTTGGCTTTTTTGTTTTGTTTTGTTTTGTTTTGTTTTATTTTTTATTTTAAGTGCTCAAGGAAGAACTGAAAATGTAGATTAACAGCAGAGCATTTTTTCCCCAAAGGTGAACCTCACCAGCAACTAGATATAGAAATTTTGGTGAAAGCCCAGCCTGTGGAAAAAGAGGTTATAATTCCTTACAACCCCCTTTCATTCTCCTTTGGTCTCTGCTAAGTTTTAGTACAATCTCCAAGTTGTCCAGCATTCTTTATGCCATTACCTAACTCCCACCCTTTCACATTGATTGATGTGATGTCTTTTTGTCCAAATAGGACCTGACTCCCTTGACCCATTAAAAATTAAACAAAACCTTTGAATTTCCTATGATTCAATCCTTCAGAATAGCATTTAAGGACAGAAGAAAATCCCAATAAATAAACAAACTACATTTATTAAAATGGATCTACAGAAGGATCTCATCTTCTCTAGCATTCTTGAGGCTACTCACCTCAAATACCTCAGGACCAGTAGACCTCATTCTCTCTTTAACTATATTGAAAATGTCCCAGCTCCCACATGATTAGGTTATCAGGAGCAATAACCCTCTACTACACTTCCAACCACCTCTCTGTCTCCATGACTCACCCCAAAATTCAGTGAAAACTTTCGTGTTTAGTTCATAGTCATTTTTTCTCCCTAAGTCAAGTCATCTTCCTAAGTAACTTCAACTTCCATTTGGAAAGCCCATCCAACATACTTGTCTCAAAGCATGTTTCTGGGCTTCAATGATCTTTTCTATTTTACCGCAGTGATTTGTTCCCATGGACACACCCTGGATCTCGTTATTAGCTGGAAATTCTTCATGTCTGAAAATAGGAACTTCAAGGTATCACATTGAACACAACTTCTTTCTCTTGTACCCTCCCATTTTTAACCTGAGAAAGACAGCTGGTCTTTCAACTACTCTTAACTTTGCTTTCTTTCTTACTAACCTAGCCTTAACAGTGTCAGTGCCCTCATCTCATTCTTGTACTTCCTTTTGCCAAATCTGCCCAACAAATGCTGAAGCTGAACCAAAGCTATTGTCCACCTCTGCTCATGGAGTTGATCCCTGCTGCAAAAAATGGCAAAGCCCTATACACTGGTGCTGGTATAAACTCATTGGCCTCCATGCTTGGGTATTGGATCAGTCCTTCAGCTTCCTAGGGACAACTCACTCTCCCATTCCCTTTGAGGACTTATAACCCGTGTCTTGAATTTTCTCCAAATTAATCAATTCACAATTCTATTCACTCATCGATTACCGTGTTTCCCTCTTTTCTTCCAACTATTCTCCCTACTCCTCCATTTATTCAAAAGCATCTATTAATTGTCAACAAAGTGGTAGATTTTACATCAGGAAATGGGGTGAAAAAGACATAACAGGGAGTGCTTACTCTCAGGAAGTTCATTGTATAATAAAAGCAACAAACAAACAACTGCAACTCAATATTTCATGAGTGTTTTGAATTATGTTATAGGAAGAAGGCACGGCAGAATGTAAGTGATGGTTGTCCCTCTACACATTAGGATTCTAGTTGATTTTTAGTTTCTCCTATGTGCTTATCTATATTTATTCTAAAGTTTATGAATTGAATATGTATTGCTCTTAAATAAGAGCGAAGGTATTATTTTTTTCAGTGGTAAGGTAACCTATTAAAGGCAAGTTTGGTAAAATAGTAATTTTCAAACCTGGCTGTATATCTGACTTACTCAGGAAACTTTTAGAAATATGGTTCCCAAGCCTCTTCCCTGGAGGTTCTCCTTCAGTCTCTACAACTATAGGGTATAGGAAAATGTACACTCATCTGCCCAGAGGGTTTGCAAGAGGGGATAGAAGAGTAAAGGAGAAAACCTTTTAATTTTTATTTAGATGTCTTTATCTAAAAAAGCAGTTTTTGCCTTCCTGATATTTAATATGTTGACGGGCACTAGTGCCCTAATCAGCCCAAATATCTAACAGTCACTTGTCATGTGTTGATAGACACACGGGGTGCCCCATTCAGGCAGAGCGAGGCCCACGCCTCGGGGGACTGACAGCAGCACCGTCTGCTCCTTTTGACAAACACTGGTGTGGATGTAATGCAGCTGATGCATGGCCATAAAGAGATGGATGGATATGATAAGTCTCAACTGAGTGAAGCCCACCAAATGGAGATCCCAGCAGAGAAACTACTCATTGAGTACAAAACTTAGGGAGCAAGCACAAGTGACCAGCAGGGGCAGGGCAGGGCCTCGGCTGCCCTGACCCCAGCGAAGAGTCTTCAATGGCCTCAGTAAGAGGCAAAGGATGATGGTAGAGTTGGGCTTTCTGGCAAGAAATCAGCTGAAAACATTTAAAATTTCCAGAATGCTACCAGAAGTACAGATTTATATGTACCCACAAAAACGTGATACTGTGCCTCAAGGTATTTCCAAATGGCAGTTCGAAGCTGTGGTGATTAGCAAAAAAATTTTAAATAGTGTCCATTTCCATCTTTTTTTTTTGACTGTTCATTTCTTCTTTGGGATGCATTTTGTGATGTGCATAATACATTAGCACGTTAGTACACATATATACTTCACAATTAAATATGCATTCATTTTAAGTTCATACTGAGAAAATTTTCAATGAGAGGATGCAAAAAAACAAGAGAAAAATAAAAACAAAGCAACAACAAAAAACTTTGCAGACTATTTAGAAAACAAATTGATTTTATAAACAATCTGCCAGGTGGGCAGGTGAGCAATGCGTATCAAATGCTTTTGAATTTGTCTGCTATTGCCTTGCATCACATTTTGCATTTTTAAAATGTCATTTCAGCAGTAGTAACTAGATGGATAAGTATACTCAGTATAGCAGTTTGGTATTATTTATGAATTCCAAAAAGAAATATTTGAATATGTTTGTAAACTGGTCTTTTCCTCGGGGCATGTTAGAGTGTATTGGATTCAGAGGTTTTACTTTTACTTAATTAAATGATTAAGGCTTTGATTGTGCCACGTCTGTAATACATTGCATTCCCGCCCCCTTGGTGGGCGTGGACTCACAGAGAAACCACACCACAGAGAAGGGAGTTTGGAGTTTTAATGCTGGAGCCCGCGGAAGTAAGCACACAGAGGAGCTGGGTCGTGAGGAAGGAGAGGAGGCCCCAGGGGAAGAGACGAGCTGTTTGCCTGATAGTCTACAGCTGGCCTTGTGGAGGGAGGCAAGTCTGAACCTGGAGAGAGGCGAGCCCTGGGAAGAGAGGAGCCCAGGAAGCCTGAACCCTCGCAGATGTTGGCAGCTGTCTTGCTCCAACAGGTGGTAACAAACTTTGGTGAGGGAAGTAACTTATGCTTTATGGCCTGGTAACTGTAGGCTTCTACCCCAAATAAATACCCTTTTATCAATACTGACCTCTTTCTGCTATTTTGCATCAGCACCGCTTTGGCTGGCTAATACACCCAGCCAAGGCAATTGTTTTAAAGGCTGCTACTTACTGTAGGTCTGCACTGCTTACATGAACCATGACTTGGGAAGTCAGAAGGACATTATCTGGTCACGATTTATTAACCTATTTATACCTTTAGTTTCTTACTCAACATGTATTATAATAATAAAGCGACAGTGTTCCTTGCATTTCTAGAGGTTATATTTTAGAGAAAATAAACAGATGAAGAATGAATGACATATGCCCAGTAGTGATAAGTGCATAAAACAAGGAAAGGGCATTGTGAGAGGGGTCTGCATTAGCTAAGTGTCCTATAAGGGTTCTCTGAAGTTACAGTTTTGAGTAGACACCTAAATGAAATGAGAAAAGAAGTTGTGCAAAAAACTGCCAAGAAAATTCCAGGAAAAAGTAATAGCAGGTACAGACATTAAGGCATTCTCAGTATGTTCAAAGAAAAGCCAGAAGGCCAGTAGGGTAGGGCCAAGCGAGGGAGGGCCAGAGAACTGGGAACTTAAGCCAGAGGGAAAGGGCAGGGTCTGATGTAAAAGGGCCTCAGAGGCCCTTCTGAGGACTCTAGAGTTTAGTCTTCAGACAATGGGTAGTCAGTGGAAAATTTTGAGAAGGAAGTACAAGGGCTGACTTGTATTTTCAAAGAAGCCCTCTGACTGTAATGTAGGGAATGGACTGTGAAAATAAAACTGGAAGCAGAGAGCATGGAGGCTGTTGGAATAGCCCAGGCATGAGACCATGGTGCTTGGGGTAGTATTGCCCAGTGGAAATGGTAAAAATTAGACAAATTAGAAAGCCATTTTGAAGATAGAACCCACTGGATTTATTGATGGCTTGGATGGGGGGGTGTAAAAGAAAGAACCAGGTTGCTGCCAGATTTGAGATCTAAGTAAATCATGGTGCCATTTGCTGAGATGGAGGCTCTCCAGAAGAGGTGTGTTGGGAGAACTTTTGCAACGCAGGGATGTGAAGACTAACAACCAGCATTCTGAATGGGTCATCCAAATGGAGGTGTGCAAATGCTGAGTACTCAGTTGGATATGTGATTCTACAGTTAGGAAAAATGGGGCCAACAGCATTTAGAGCTGTATTAGTCAGGGTTCTCTAGGGAAACAGAACCTACAGGAGATATCTCTAAATAGTATGGGATTTTATAAAATTCTCTCACATGACTATGGGGATGCACAAATCCAAATTCTGCAGGCAGGCTGAAAATCAGGGTCTCTGATGAAGGTCCCAGGAGACGATGGCTCTCTGAAGCAGAGATGGAAATTCTCTCTGAATGCAGAAATCACTTCCCTTTTTAAGGCCTTCATCTGATTGGATAAGACATCACTCACTGCTGATAGCAATCTCCTTGGTTAATTGTAAAGTAATCAGCCATCTATGCTATCAACTCACTGATGATTAAAGTCCATGAAATATCTTTGTTTTACAATTAGCCCAGTGCTTGCCTGACCAAACAACTGGGCACCATTGCCTGGCCAAGTTGACATATTAGCCTAACCATCACAGACCACCTCTTATCAACTTGGCAGCCACACACATCATGTTAAACTATACTTATTCTCTAAATAAAAACAATAACATATATATAGATAGAGATAGATATATAGATATAAAACAATATTCAACTGTCCTGCGTTCAACCAAGATAGGATGCAAGTCCTTGGGTAATATTCACTCTTAAACTTTACATCCTTAAATATTATGGCATGAAACCAGTACAACTTATGTCATATGATATGAGACAAAGGGAAGAAAACAAAGATATTTGTTTTATGTACATATACAATCATACTCATAACAAAACAAAGAAGACATATTCATGACCATTACAATCCTCATTTCTGTAACTGGTCACATGGTCAAAGTTCGTATTTATCACTACCTTCTTCCACTACCCATTCCATGTCCTCTTTACCCTCAGCAAGAACCTCAGCTAGTCATGGTTCTTTACCTGGTGGAGTGACACAGACTTTAATTCCTGAAGATTCTGGGCCATTGTTAGTCATACTTGGATTGGGTAGCTGCAATTTTCCATTGATTTTAATCACAGGGCATGGCAGTACTAAGAGATGACCTAGAGGATCTCATATATTCCAGGCAAACTTTTCTTTACCTCCAATATGTAGGTGGAGTCATATTCCCCCTTAATAATCAGGATCAATCATCCCAGCCAGTACAGTAACACCCTTCTTTGCCTGTTGATTTAGAGGCACGAGGACACTGAGGTGGCCAGGTGGCAGTCTTAACTTCCAGTTCAATGGAATCATTGTTGTGTTCCCTGGTGGCAGCACTCCTCCTTTTTGAACTAGGACCTGTAGACCAGCAGAGCTTAAGGTTTCAAGGACAGGAAGCAAAATTTTCTTAAAGGATCATTAGGGGTAATACTGAGTAGCGTGCCTCCCATTTCCATACCTTGATTCCTGGACCTGTGAATCCTGGTTATGGGAAAAGCAACACCATAGAGATAATGCTGATTTAGATCATACACAGCCTCATGGAGAACATTGCCCCAACCCTGCAAGGTATTGCCACCTAGTTGGCACCATAATTGAGTCTTCAAAAGGTCATTCCACCATTCTATCAATCCAGCTGCTTCAGAATGAGGGGAACATGGTAAGACCAGTGAATTCTATAAACATGTGCCCATTCCCACACATCATTTGCTGTGAAGTGGGTTCCTTGATCAAAAGTAATGATGTGTGGAATGCCATGGTGGTGGGCAAGACATTCGGTAAGTCCACAGATGGTAGTTTTGGAAGAAACATTACATGCAAGGAAAGCAAACCCATATCCAAAGTATGTGTCTATTCCAGTTAAAACAAATCACTGTCCTTTCCATGAAGTGGTCTAATGTAATCAACCTGATTACATTAGACCAAGCTGATCACCTCAGGGAATGGTGCCATATTGAGGGCTGAGTATGAGTCTCTGCTGTTGGCAGATTGGGCACTCAACATTGGCAGTAGCCAAGTCAGCCTTGGTGAGGGGAAGTCCTTGTTGCTGAGCCCATGCATAACCTCCATGCCTACCTCCATGGCCACTTTGTTCATGAGTCCATTTTGCAATGACAGGAGTGACTGGGGAAAGAGGCTAAGAACTAGCCACAGAGCGGGTCATCTTATCCACTTAATTACTCAAATCTTCCTCTGCTGCAGTTACCCTCTGGTGAGCATTCACATAAGACACAAATAATTTCATGCTTTTTGCCCACTCAGAAATGTCTGTCCATATACCTCTTCCCCAGACCTCTTTGTCACCAATTTTCCAATCATGTTCCTTCCAAGTTCCTGAACATCCAGCCAAACCATTGGCAACAGCCCATGAATCAGTGTACAAACATATCTCCAGCCATTTCTTCTTCCAAGCAAAATGAACAACCAGGCACATTGCTCAAATTTCTTCCCACTGGGAAGATTGGCCCTCATCACTGCCCTTCAGGAATGTCCCAAAAAGGGCCTGCAGTGCCACAGCTGTCCACTTTTGGGTGGTACCTTCATATCATGTAGAACCATCTGTAAACCAGGCCCGAGTTTTCTCTTCCTCAGTCAACTGCTTATAAGGAACTCCCCAAGAGGCCATAGCTGTGGGCTGGGAAAGAGAAGGTAACATGGCAGGAGTGGTGACCATGGGAATTTGGACTACTTCCTCATGTAACTTACTTGGGCCTTCAGGATCTGCCTAAGCACTATCTTGTGTATACTACTTCCACTTTATGATAGAGTGCTGCTGTGCATGCCTAACTTTGTGATTTGGT
>JAQZBX010014201.1:0-17581 GCA_029593785.1 Cabassous unicinctus
AAAAAAAAAAAAAAAAAAAGCCCAAGTAGACAAAATGACCTGGCTGGTTGATGTAATGGCATGATGGACACATGAACATGGCCATGGGGAAAGGTAGCTTCTGTGCACGGGCCCAACTGTATGGGCTACCTCTTACCAAATCTGATCAAACGACTACCATTGCCAAATGTCCATCATGCCATCGACAGAGACCAATGCTGAGCCACCATTGCAACACCATCACCAAAATGACCAAACTACCACTTGGTAGCAAGTTGAATCCATTAGAGCCTTTCTACCCATTCTTTTTCTGATAGTAATAGACACATATTCTGGTTATGCATTAGCTTTTCCTGCCTGCAGAGCCTTTGTGAGCACCACAATTCAAGAATGTATGCAGTGTTTGATCCACCAGCATGAGATCCCACATAAAATCCATCAGCAAAGGAGTTGTGGGAGTGGGCCCATGACCAAGGTTTTCCCCTGGCTTTATCATGTACTACTACAACCAGAAGCTGCTAAATTAATGTGCTGTCCTTGGTCCACAATAAGAATGCTACAGCACACCCATCAGTAGGACTTGAACTTTGAAAAATGATAATAGATTTGTCCTAACTCTTACTCAGTTCTGCTTGGTCAGGAGTGAGACCAGTGAACAGGTTAGGAATCTAAACTTCAGGATCTATGCTTAAACATTCAAAGAAAACCCTGTCCAGGCTGGTGTCAGGTTAGAGAAATATAACAAGGAAAGATGCCAAAAGGTAAATGGAACGCAGCTTTACTCATGGCATCCTCAACCAGGTGCCTACTGCAGCACTCTAGGAAAATCACTATTAAGCTTTGGTCTAAAAGCCTATGGGGAACCCCAAGAGTTGCACGAGACTGGGTTATATGGGAGCCACAGAGACCGCCACGCCTCTGAACTAAAAGCAGGCACTCTCCTCCAGGCCCAGAAATGAATCTCCACAGATAAATCTCACAGATATAATGAGGAGCATGGGAAGCTAGACATAAGAGAACATTCTGTATGATTCCGTTTATGTGAAGTTCAAGAATAGCAAAACTAACATATGGAGATAAAGGCCAGAATAGTAATTTCTGGAGTCAGGGTGGTAGGGGTATTTGATACTGCCTGGGAAGGGATTTGAGAGGCTTTCTGGGGTATTGGAAACATCTATTTCTTCATCTGAGTGGAATTTACCTGAATATATCTGATATGTAAAGATTCGTTAAATTGTATATTGAAAATTTTCACCCTAAAAGAAGTAGAAAAAGAAAATGCAATTAATTTTAACCCCATTTCCCTTCCCTTTCTTACACACACACACACACACACACAGACACAAATAAATTATATAGATAGCCCAAGTGCCTTGGTCAATTTATGTCTGTGCTCTTCTTCTTCAGGAAATAAAGTGTAGGGAGGGGCAACCTTGAGTTTCCCACAGTGGTTGGAGGATGTCATTGACACAGCAGCACATAAAACAGTCTCAGCCAAGCCTTGTATGATGTTATGCATGTTTGTTTTGTAAGTTCACAACTTCTGCTATCCACTTATTGTTTATGTATGTTTATGTATGAGTGATATACTTCAATACATTTTTTAAATGAAAACAAACAAACAAACAAAAACAAACTCTCAGCCAAGGGGGCTGGTAGAACTTGATTTCTTGAGCTTTGAGGGTGGGATGGGCAAGGCTGGAACCCTAAAAGAAGATTAGGGTGCTTACAGAACTAAAGGGACTTCCTGCCTGGAAGGTGCAAGGAGAAAAGACCAGAAGCAACACTGGCTTTGCTAAATGCCATGGGGGCTAAATTGACTAAATTCTTTAATTCCCCTGTCAAAGATCAGGATTAACTCCAGAATCTAAGTGGGATTAAACTACAGGTAAGTATTGTTGTGTGATCCCAGTTTTGTGAAAAGAGCCAAAGCATTCATTAGAAATACCATCTGAGGCCATCAAAACCAAGGGAAACTAACTCTTACAAAGGGATTAACCTGAAACCTTAGACTCATTAGCATCATATTTTAATCTCGCATCCCCCAAAGAGGTCTCCAGCACTCAAAACAAAACCAATATTAAACCTTTAAAGGATATTGAAACCTTGTCTAACACTGGCATGGCTTTCAGCTTTGAGATAATGTGTCACTGGCAGGATGGAATCTCTAATTGCAATCAGGAGATCCGTGAATATAAGCATGCTTATCTGTGATCAGACATAGATGCTATTGTAATGCAGAGGACAGAGGGCTCTCCATGCAGTCATCTAAGGATAACCTTAACCATTTTGACACTCAAAGACAACAATGTTGTCAGAAACAACAGCTGCCTCTGAGAAATACACTGTAGTCATCAGAGACTCACCAAGCTGGGCAATCAACTAGAAATCCAGTATTTAATTAAGTGTAGAGCTCGTTCCAAGCTAGCTTCTTGTCCTATTCTCCAATGCCATTTATTAGAAGCTTTTTTCCCCCATGAGGACAAGAGTACATATTTATAAAGGTGAAAATGCTATTCCCAGGAATAGGAACTCCTGTGGGATTCATCTTCCTAAAACACTTCTTTTAGGATGCTCCTCCTTTGCTCAAGACTGTTGGTGGTTCTTCTTTCCAACGTATCAGAAATGAAGCATTTTAATTGGCTTTCAGGACACTGCATTATTTGGCCAAATTTTGTGTAGCAAAAATTCTTTCTAACTACTTGCATAAATCCTTCTGCTCTAGTCAATCTAGACAGCCTTTGCTGGTGCTATTCTCCTTACCTGGACCAGCCTCTCAGCTTCCCTCCCACCTGTTCAACCCTGAGCAGGCTTCAGAGCCCCAGGCAGGAGTCCCTTTGTACGGTCACACAGCTGTCCTTGACTCAGTCAATCCTCAATGAACTCCCTTTCGTCAAGTGCCTCAGCGCTAAACACACCCAGGCAGTTTAGCCCTTCATTTTACTGGAAGAATCTTTTCTTTTTTGCTTTTGTTTGAGGTAATTTAGTCTTTTCCAGTGCCTTAGAAGGTTCAATATCCCCCCATCCTGATGACATGCCCATCCCTCCCTCCAAGAGGAAGCCTGTGGTAGCTTGGCTTTATGCACCCCAGAAAAACATGTTCTTAATCTTAATCCAGTCTTGTGGGCGTGACTCCATTGGAAATAGCACCTTTGGAAGAGGTTACCTTGGCTAAGGTGTGACCCACCTGAATCAGGATGAATCTTAATCCTATTGCTGGAGGCCCTTATAAAAAAGGCCACAAAGAGAGAAGCCCTGGGGAGCAGCCAGAGCTGGAAGGCAGTGGAAGGTGGGGAAGAAAGGAAAAGATGCCACATGTGCATTGCCACGTGATGGAAAAGCCAAGGAAGCCCAAAGATTGCTGCCAGCCAGGCGATTGACTCGGAGGAAGAAAGCCTTTTGGCCCCTGAAACCAGGAGCCAATAAATTCCTGCTGTTACTCTAACTCATTATATGGTATTCGTTTTACCAGCTAGGAAAATAAAACAAACTATTTATCTTTTTTTTTTTCTATGATTCACACTTTTTTTTTTTTAGAAGGTACGGGGGATCAAACCCAGGACCTCGTACATGGGAAGAAGGCACTCAAACACTTGAGCTACATCTGCCCCCTGATTCACACTTTGATTGACTTTTTTTTTTTTTTTTTTTTAACGAATCAGCTGTTGGTTCTAACTGTGTCAGTTGACAGTGCTTCTACCACACTGTAAGGGACAATGTCTGTTAAAGGAAGCCATGCTCAGCAAACTACTTGTTAGGCCTCCAAATATAAAAACAAAACAAACAAACAAAAAGAAACACCTTAAATGCACACAGATCGTATCTGTCCAGTGGGATTATGTGGGACCTTAAGCCAATCAAGCTACCAATAACTTTACTGAGATTTTAGACCTGTAATCATGTAGTGATTTTAAATTAGGACGTTGTGTGGAACCAAACATAATGAGACTTGGTCATTCTCGCTATGGTCTTTGGGGTAGAGCACTCTATTTCTGTGGCAGCATATAAAGTCTCATATTTTAAAAATCTTGAACACATGGAGCCTTCAGCAGAAGCATGGTGTATTATCTGCCAAAAAATATTAAATAAGCCAAATTCATCTGGTGTTTTCTGTAAATAATTCACTATTATTGTCTAGCATCTTGTAAGTATCGACTGTGTGAAAATAGAATTCTAGGAATAACTTACCCTCTTTTCTGTCACTTCACTAAAGGCAGAGACTTTTTAATGTTTGTATATTTCAAGTCAGTGATTTTTTAGCATTACTATTTTATTCTTGGCACCATGGAGTCATAATATTGCCCCACACAAAGTGATTTTTTATTTCTTTGAAATTTAGTAGTGAGTGTATTTCATAATCTTCATTATCATTATTAACAATAAATATTGAGTATGTATCATATACAAGGACCTACTGCACCAAGTTTGGTGAAGGATGCTAGAGCATGTGACCTGCAGTTGCTGCAATCCAAGAGCTAACAGTCTAGATGGGGAGATCAGTTGTAAATAGATGAAAAAAGATCATCATAATACTACCTTTTATTGAACTATGAATTACCATGTTCTGGTTCTGTGCTAACTGCTTTTCATTACTATCTCATTTATTCCTCACAGTAACCCAATGTGCTAAGTAGTACGTCTTCATTTTACTAAAGAGAAAGCTAAAGCTTATCAGGAACTTGAACTTGACTGTGAAGACCCATTCCTTCATTTGATAATGATCAGATATTGCATAATTTAGGAAATTGAGAGAGGGAGAACTCAGTAGCACTTGATCTGAGTTTCATGGCTCTGTTGGAGCTTAGCAAATGGGAAAGAGGGGCGGCATTCCAGGCAAAAGAGGGCATTCTCAAAGGTAAACTATGGAAGAGTATTTGGTGAAAATCACTGGGCTCAAGTGAATATAAGTAGGAGAACTGAAGAGGGAACTAAATTCTAGTCATGAATGTTTCTAAAAGACTGACAAAAAGCAATTTGGGGCCAAACTGGTGAGTACTTTAAATGTAAAGCTAAAGGCCCCGTGCATGGGGCACTGCCAGTCTCTGTGAGCAGGTGCGCCACCAGGCCCCGTAAGTGGGTGAGCCATCAGGCCCCATGAGCCACGCAGCAAGATGATATAACAGGAGAGTGACACAAGGGATATCCAAGACGAGATGTGCTGAAAAACCAGGAACTAAGGTGGCGCAGGTGGTAGGACGCTTCTCTCCCACATCAGAGATTCGAAGGATCAAATCCCAGTGAAGACAGGCGGAGAAAGATGAGAAGGGAGGACAGGAAATGGACACAGAGAGTTGCCCAGCGAATGGACACAAAAAGAGCGAAAATGGCGGGGGGGGCACTAAAAATGGATAAAAGTTAATAAATAAATAAATAAATAAATCCTTTGAAAAAATAGTATAGGGGAGTAAGATACAGACTATAGTTAGTAGCAATACTTTGACAATGCTCTTTCATGATTTGTTAACAAATGTTTCGCAACAATGCAAAGTATTTGTGGTGGGGTGATGTGTGGGAGCCCTGTATGATGTTATGCATGTTTGTTTTGTAAGTTCACAATGTTTACTGAACACTTATAGTTTATGTATGTTCATGTATGAATGATAAACTTCAATAAATTGTTTAAAAAATGTAAAGCTAAGAATTTTGGACTTTATTCCATAGAAAATGATGAGTCAAAAATGAGTTACATTTAAATTTTTAAAAATTATAATAGTAACATATGTACATTTAAAAAAAATCCAAACACTACAGATGTGTAGAAAGAATAAGGAAAAATTTCTCCTCCCCTCTACCATGCCATAATTCTAGTTCCAGAGATAATCACCGTTAATGGTTTGGAAACCAGCTGCCAACCTTTTAAAATTGATAAAAATGTAGATCTACTTCTTAAAATAGGGTAATTATAGTACACATGCTTTTGGGAAACCTTTTTTCCCTCAGTAATGTATTGTGGATATCTTTGCATGTCAGTATATACTATGAAGGCTTTTGAACAGTTTAAAGCATTTCAAAGCTAGGATGCACTAAAGAGAAAAAAATCTAGAAAATATGTATTAACATAGTCAATGTTGCAAAAAGTATCTTTGTATGAATATCTTTGTACACTTGTCCCATTATTTCTTAAGGCTAAATTCCTGAAAATGGAATTGCTGGGTACCTACAAATTTTCATATTGCTCTCTGGGAAAATTATATCAATTTATACTCTCAAACAAGGAGTTCGAATGTTTTTTTTCTCTGTACCTTCACCAATATCAGATATTATCAACAAAGAAGCTTTTTGAGTAAGGACGTGACAGGATCATAGCTGTGGTATGTCATATGCTGGCCTGTTTCAGATCATTGTTTTTAATACATAATTCATTATCTATTTAAAGTCTTAAAGACATAAACTGGGTAATCAGAAACTAAGGAAATTACGATTTCTAATGTATTAGAATGGCAACTAAACATAGTAAGTTTCACCTGTCAGAAACTGATTTTATTGCATTAAGTCAGTGGTTCTCAGACCTTGGTACACATTGAAATCATCTGGGGAGCTTAAAAAATATTGATGTCTGGGTCCCACTCCCAAGATTCTCATTTAATTGATCTGCAATATGGCCTGAGCATTGAGGTGTTTTTTTAAAGCTCCTTAGGTGATTCTAATATGAATCAAGATTGAGACCCTGCTTTAAATGATATTATTAGAAGCTCCTTGAACTCCACGCCCACCTATCTCCTAAAGATGCCCTCTGTAACTTCCTTTTACTGAGGCTCTCTTAAAAGAATGAAGATTCAGGGAAACCGACGTGGCTCAAGCAGTTGGGTGCCCGTCTACTACATGGGAGATCCCAGGTTCGGTTCCCAGTGCTCCCTAAAGAAGACAAGCAAGACAGTGAGCTGGCACGATGTGCTGGCATGGCGAGCTGATGCAACAAGATGACGCAATGAGGAAACACAATGAGAGACACAATGGGTGGGAGGAGGTGGCTCAAGCCATTGGGTTTCTCCCTCCCACATGGGAAGTCCCAGGTTTGTTCCCAGTGCCTCCGGAAAAAAAGAGGATGAACACACAAAGAACAGACACAGAGGGGGATGGATGTGGCTCAAATGGTTGGGTGTCCATCTCCCATATGAAGGGAACTGGGTTCGATCACTGGGACCTCCCGGTGAAAAACAAAACAAAACAAAAATCCACTCAGTTAGAACAGACACAGAGAGCAGACAGCAAGCGCAAACAACAAGGGGCAGGGGGAGAAATAAATAAAATAAATCTCTTTTTAAAAAATGAGGATTTGAAGTATGTGTATTCTACGTTTGGAGGGAACCTCACTAGATTCAGACCAGGCACTGTGTAGTAATAGTCTGAAGAAATATGTATTTCTTTTCTTGGCAAAGACCCTGAATTGTTTTCCAAGGTTTAATTTCATTTCTATACCTTGAGCCACAAAGACTAGGAAACATAAGAATTCATGGGCTCTGGGGGGCAGATGTGGCTCAAATGGTTGGGCGTCCGTCTGCCATATGGAGGGACTCTGGGTTCGATCCCTGGGACCTCCCGGTAAAATAAAAAAATATATATAGAAGGCGCATGGGCTGCCAGGCTCTGTGTGCTGGTGAGCCGCCAGGCCCCGGGAGCCATGCAGCAAGATGATGACGTAAAAGGAGAGAGACAAGGCAAGATGCTCCGAAAGCTCCGAAAACCGGGAGCCGAGGTGGCGCAGATAGGTAGAACACCTCTCTCCTACATCGGAGGTCTTCAGGATCGAATCCTGGTGAAGACTGGAGGAGGAGGATGAGAAGAGATGAAACAGACACAGAGAATTGCCCAGCAAATGGACACAAAACAGCAAATGGGGAAGGGGGGGGTTAAGATGGATCAGGTAGAAAATAAAATAAATCTTAAAAAAAAAGAATTCATGGGCTCAAGTCAGACACTATGTTGGACCTTCCATGAATTAAATCAAAGCCTGGTAAATCTGCAGAAAACAAACAAAAAAACAAATATGGTTCTTAGAACATTCCCTGGAAGATGAAATGTACCAGTTAGAACAGCTGTGGCTTGGCTTACATACAGAAATACAGATTTATACACGGCAACATTAGTAAAATAATAAATAAGCTAGTCCAATGGAAAATTGTTCTTTATGTATTTTAACTGTGTGAAATCTAATTTCCCCCATCTTGTTACTACATAATATTCCAACATATTCATTGTGATTAATGATATTGGGAGGAAAATATCACCATGTTTTGAGGGACAAATGTCCCCTCACACTACAAAACCGGGAGAATGAGTCACTCACTTCCCACAGACCTTAGTATATTTTGGTGCTCCATGTCAACTTAGCACTGCCAAGCAGCAGCTGACACCTTAACGTGAACTTCTGAGGGAGTAGGGAATGGGGTTAATTGGTGCAGAATTTCTATTGAGGGTGATGGAAAAGTTTGGTAATGGAAAATAGTGATGGTAGCACAACATTGTAAATGTAATTAACACTACTGAATTATATATATATTTGTTGTTGTTTAGGGGGTACCAGAGAATGAACCTGGGATCTCATACTCGGGGAGCAGCCACTCAATCACTGAGCTACGTCTGCTCTCCAATGAGAATTGGTTTTTGTTTGTTTGTTTTTAGGAGGTACCAGGGATTGAACCCAAGACCTTGTGCATGGGAAGCAGGAGCTCAACCACTTGAGCTACTTCTGCTGCCCCCTGAAATATATATTTGAATGTGGTTAAAGGGGGAAATTTCAGGTTGTATATATATTGCTAAAATAAAATAAAAAAGAAATAAAAAGGTGAACTTGTGCCCTCCAGAGATGGAAACAGAGCACTAAACTTTGGTATTCTGAGTTTCACATAGTGTCTGGGTTGGTGGCCAAGACTGCAAGGCAGCAGCCACTTTCCAGGTATGATAAGTAGGTTGCTGATCCTTGGCAGCAGAGCATGAGGCCTGGGATTCATTTCCTGACATCTCATAGGAAAAAGGATGGCTCTGTCCAATGGTGTGCTGGTAAGCCAGTTTGGTGAGGTGGGGCGTGGGGAGGCCGATTTATAGCATTTGTCAGTTTCTGTGGTATAAACGCTCATCAAAACTGATATCAAGCTACACAAGGTTTAACAATGAGCTCACAAGATTCCTGAATATTTAACAATCATCTCTTTCTAGCTGGTAGGAAAAGGCTCCAGCACAATACTGGCTCTACCTCACTAAGAATCAGCAACCTTGGTTTTCTGGTAGTGATTATAAATTGACAGCCAAGGAGTAGCATTATTATTAGAGTTGAAGCCATTTTGTTGCTCAAAATTCTGTCCAAGTGAACCACGAAGCATAGCTCTCAACTAGACTACAATTTTCTCCATACCTACTTTCAAAGACTCTAAGGCTCTAGCAATGGAAAAGCACTTCAAAGAGGTTTATTTATAAGAGCACATAGTCAAAAATTAAGGAAAACAATTATTTTGGGCTAGGATCATGGAATGTATTGAAATTTCAAAAATGTTTAATCTAATAACTAATTCTACTCATCACCAGTCATGGTTGCATGCTTGACCATATTCCTCTTCGCTCCTGAAGTTCAAATGCTGTTCCAGATCCCATTTTATTTGGCTCAAATATGAGTTGTAATCTCTTTGGAAGAAAGGGCTTCTCTGTTTTTCTCGTGAAGTCCTATATCCATCAAGAGGATAGCTTCTAGAATAGAAAGAGGCCCTGGTTGGTCTGGTTCCTATTTGGAAAGGAACCAGTCTACCTCTCCCTGGAAAATGATCATTTCTATACCTGTATTTGTGGGACGCAGTCATTATTTTATTTAGCATTGTTGCCTTAAAAAAATGTCAGAAATGCGTGAATAAAACATGTTGATGAACTATTATGTGAAATAGTCACCTGCATGTGCTTTCCATACCACTATGCCATAAAAACTGCTTATTGTGTTATTCTCATACAAAAATAATAACAGCTTGCAATTGTATATTAGAGAATTTAAGAGTAAGCTGGAGTCTGTTTCCATTTCAGGTGATGGAAAAGTTTTGGTAATTGATGGTGGTGATGGTAGCACAATATTGTGCTGCACTGTATACTTGAAAGTGGTTAAAATGAGAAATTTTATGTTGTATATCTGTTACCACAATAGCAATTAAAAAACAAAAACAACCATAGAAATGTACAACACAGGGAAGTTGATGTGGCTCAGTGGTTGAGCGCCAGCTTCCCACAGGCAAGGTCCTGTGTTCAATCCCCAGCCCCAGTACCTCAAAAAAAAAAGTACAATACAAAGAGTGAACCCTGATGTAAACTATGGACTGTAGTTAATAATATAAGATATTATAAGATATTGGTTAATCAATTGTACCAAATGTATCACATTAATGTAAATTGTTAATAATAGGGAAAACTGGGGGGTGGGGCAAAAGGCAGTTATATGGGAACTCTGTAATTTTGGCACAATTGTTCTCTAAACCTATAGCTGCTCGAAAAAATTTTTTTAAAGAGTAATCTGGAGTCTGAACAGATGTAGTTTGCACACTTAATGGGCAATGGGATTTTTGAGCAAGTTAACATCTCTACATCTTAATATCTTCATTTGTAAAACAGAGGTAAAAATAGTGCCTACTTCATGGGGACATTGTGAGGATCAAATGCGATAAAAATAAAGCACTTAGCATAGACTTGGAGTTTAGTAGCTGCATAATAGATCATGAAATTATTATTATTACACTGTCATTTTTTGACCCTTTACAAAGTTCTTTAATTAATCCAATCGTGTATCATCTTTTATTATAAAAATCATGTGAGGTAGGTGAGATAAGCATTATTATGGTCTTTTCAAAGATGAGGAAATGAAGGCTTAGAAAAATTAAGAATTTGTTCAAGGTGGAATAATAGCTGCTGGATGGCAAGGCTTGGATGTGCTTTTCACTATAATATGTTTTATATTTAATTAGTCATAACACTACTTTGCTGACTCAAAATAGGGCAAACTATTAGCAGAAAAACTGATATTCTAATCAGAAGATTTTTTTCATCCATGAGCAATATAATTGTTGCTAGCTACTGATTTTGGAAACACTATTCTTTGAAAACAACTACACCTTTCTTCTGTTAGCAGCAGCAGCAGCAACTATTTCTAAATGCTTCCTATGTGCCAAGCATGGTGTTAAATACTTTATTAGCATCATCCCTTTTGATCCTCGCAACAATCTTCTGTGGTAGGTAGTATACTGTTTATACAGATAGTAATAAGAGCTAATATTTATGACCACTTATTCTGTGCCTGGCATGTGCACTATCTCATTTTGATCAGCCCAACAATCTTCTGAGATAGGTATCCAGTTTGCTAATGGAGATAATACATAGGCAAAAATAAAAAGAATTAAAAAAAAAAGAAAAGAAAAAGATAATATATAGGCAAATTGGTGTTAGAATTATACAACAGGAAGCTTTCTATGACACATTACCTTATCTTCTGTAATTACATAATTTAAAGAATCTGCCAGGATTATTTGCCAGAGCCATTGAAAATAGTCATTGAAATTGAGATTGTAGAGAAAACAGGAACTGGGGCAAAGTTATGCTCAAAGTTTGTTTGTATAGCACAACATTGTGAATGTAATTAACAGCACTGTAATATATATTTGAATATGGCTAAAAAGGGAAATTTAGGCTGCATACATGTTACTAGAATAAAAATTTAAAAAACAATATAAAACCATAGTACTATGCAACACAATCATTGAATGTTAATGTAAACCATGGACCATAATAATAGTACAATTATAATAATATTCTTTTATTAACTGTAACAAATGTACCACACTAATGCAAGGTGTTAATAAAGAGTGAACCCTAATGTAATCTATGGACTTTAGAAAATAATATAACTACACAATATTCGTTCATCAATTGTACCATACGTACCACATTAATGCAAAATGTTAATAACGGGGAAAACACATCCCCAAAAACAAAGAGTACCTACAACTGCAAGCAAAACAGTTCCTTCCATCTCCCTGTAAGATCTAAGCCCTCTCTCAATCTGATGCAGAGTGGACATCATCATTCCAAATTCTCATGAGTGAGGAATGAACAAACATAGTGGGGGAATGCAACCAGGGACCAAAGTAGACATTGTTATTGTAGTAACAGAAGAACTTGTAACATTGATATAAAGATAGCGGTTACCAGAGGTTCTGAGGGGAGGGGGAGAGAAGAATAGGTGGAACATGAGGCATTTTTAGGGCATTGGAATTAATCTGCATGACACTGCAATGACGGGATACAGGTCATTGTACATTTTGTGAAAACCTATAAAACTACACAGTGCAAAGTGTAAACCATAATGTAAATGATAGACCTTGGTTAGTAGCAATGCTTCAATATTTGTTTATCAGTAGTAACAAATGTATCACACTAATGTAAGATGTTATTAATAGGGGACATGTGGAAGGTGGAGGGGATGGGTAATATGGGAATCCCCTATACTTTCTTTTTATTTTTTATTTTTAAACAAATCATTTTTATTGATACATATTAATAAAGGCTACAATTCATCCAAAGTATACAATCAATGGTATTTGGTATAATCATGTAGTTGTGCATTCATCACTTCAGTCATTATTAGAGCATTTTCATTATTTCAATAATAATAATAATGAACAAAAAACAAACAAGAAAATTCTTCACCTCTCAGTCTCTCTATGATTCCCCTCCTGTACATAGCTACTATTTCTATCTATTCTTTTTTTTTTAACTTTATTTTGTACATTTAATAATTGAAAATATAAACAATTAAAAACTAAAAAGTAAACACAGGTGAATAAACATATACATTTCTCAATTAAATGTAATGGATACATAATTTTTTTTTTAACCAAACAATATGTTACACAATATATTTGGTTCATAGTAATGCATTCATACAGTATTTGTCCTTTGTGTCTGGCTTGCTTCACTCAACATAATGTCCTTCAGGTTCATCCATGTTGCCATATGATTTACGACTTCATTTCTTCTTACAGCTACATAATATTCCATTGTATGAATAGACCACAGTTTGTTTATCCATTAATCTGTTGATGGACACCTGGGTTGTTTCCAACTTTTGGCAATGGTGAATAATGTTGCTAAGAACATCGGTGTGCAGATGTCTGTTTGTGTCACTGCTCTCAGTTCTTCTGGGTATATACCCAGTAGTGGTATTGCCGGGTCACATGGCAAATCTATATTCAACTTCTTTAGGGACTGCCAAACAGTCTACCATAGTGGTTGTACCATTCTGCATTCCCACCAACAGTGAATAAGTGTTCCTATCTCTCCACATCCTCTCCAACACTTGTAGTTCTCTGTCTTTTTAATAGTGGCCATTCTGATAGTTGTGAAATGATATCTCATTGTAGTTTTGATTTGCATTTCCCTAATCATGAGTGATGTTGAGCATTTCTTCATGTGTTTTTTTTGCCATTTGTATTTCTTCTTTGGAGAAATGTCTATTCAAGTCTTTTACCCATTTTTTAATTGGGTCATTTGTCTTTTTATTGTTGAGTTGTAACATCTCTTTATAGATCCTGGATATTAAACCCTTATCAGATATGTGATTTCCAAATATTTTTTCCCATTGAGTTGGCTGCCTTTTCATCCTTCTGAAAAAGTCCTGTGAGGTGCAAAAGTGTTTAATTTTTAGGAAGTCCCATTTATCTATTTTTTCTTTTGTTGCACGTGCTTTGGGTGTAAGGTCCAAGAAACCACCACCTACTACAAGGTCTAGAAGATGTTTCCCTACATTTTCTTCTAGTAGTTTTATGGTCCTGGCTTTTATATTTAGATCTTTGATCCATTTTGAGTTGATTCTTGTATAGGGGGTGAGATGGGGGTCCTCTTTCATTCTTTTGGTTACAGATATCCAGTTCTCCCAACACCATTTGTTGAAGAGACTGTTTTTTCCCATTAGCGTGGGCTTGGTAGGTTTGTCTCCTATACTTTCAATGTAACTTTACTGTAATCTAAAACTTCTTTAAAAATAATGTTTATTATAATAAAAAATAATAATAGAGCAGCCTCATTCCGTATGAGAATGGGCGCAGTTGATCATGGTGTCCAGAACTGATAATGTGGCTAAATTGAGAAACAGGTTATGCTTCTATCACAGTAAATTTATTGCAGTGGTGACAATGAGACCTGTAACATTTTTTTTGCTAAGTTAATGAGTTAAAAAAATGGATGTAACAAGACTTTTCAATATCATACACAGATTAAAGGCTAGTGCATTTTAGATCATTTGCCAAAATACACATGCACTCTTTCTAGGGACCTAAAGTGAATGATTTGAAGATATTAGGATCCAGGACTTCTAGTAAAATAGGTGGGGAGCTTCTGAACCATACATAAGTTTGTCCACACACAAGTAGAATGAAAAGAAGCAGATCTAAAAGAATTGTGACAAGGCTGATTGAAAACAGTTGTGGATTCTTTTTAAAAGGACTATCTTGAAGCTAAATCTTGTTTGAAGCTTCAGAGGATCTAAGTTGACTTCAATAATTAAACAGTGGAATGGTCATATGTTGGAGTCCATAATAAAAATTTATTAACTGTTAATATGTTACATATAATAAAACACTCTTTACACCTTAAAAATATAATAATAATAGGGAAAACTGTGTGTTGGAGGGTAATATGGAAACTCTGTACTTTCTGAATGATTTTTCTGTAAACCTACAACTTATGTAATTAAAAAAAAAAGTCTGTTTGTACATTCCTTTGATACTCTTTCCACACCACCCCCCATAGTTGGAGAATAAGAAGATAAGCTGTGAAAAATTTGAATTTGGGAGAGCCATTTTATTAGCCTGGCCCCAAGTAAAAATAAATTCAGTTTGGCATTTGCACATTTGATGAGTAAACTATTCGTAATACCCAGTAACACAACATAGCCCTTCCAAAGATAAAAATGGTGATAGGGTCAAAGAAGTATGTTGTTTCAGGGCGTCTGCTGCTATTAATAAAACAGTCTCTCTGCAGGAAGTATACACAGACCGCTCACAAAAACAGGAAAGTCACTCAGGAACCTGCTTTTTAAAACTCCCAGTCTGAACGCCTGAAATTGCCCTAAAGCTATAAGAAATGGATATCACAAAGTAGAAGTCAAAGAGAACACAGTTTCTCTCAAACTTTAACCTAACGCAGATAATACAGTATTTTCAATCCTGTGAAGACTAATCTAGGCAGTTTAGAAAACAACTTTTTAGATCAACCTCTTCACTTTTCAAATAAAGAAGCTAGCCTACCTGGAATCCATTTCTCCTTCTGGTAATAGCCCATCTCAAGAAATTTTCTTTAGGGAACCCTCCCCGACTTAGGAGAGGGCTAATCAGCACCAGGGGTGGGCACACCACCAGTTGTGGCCAGAGTCACATTAAAGTTTTCCCTGACAGGCATGAGGCAGAATCTGAATTGAGTTACTGAGGAGGCTGAAGTAAATCCAAAGTCACAGTTAATGCCGAAGCTAGGACTAAATGCCAAGCCCCGTGCCTCTCAACCCAATAGTCTTTTCATATTAGCATGCCACATAAGCTACCTGAGTAAAAACATGTTCTTACTAATATAAAAAGTAGTTGTAGGTCCCATTTTGGTGTTAATAAGCCAGATTGCCCAGGATCTATGCTACTTCCTGCTTGTACAATAAGTTCCTGGAATATACACCTACATTTCCTTCTATTTCCTTAGAGAGTAACAATGTATACCTGGACAAAGAGAGGACAATGATGATTCAGTTGCTTTATATTCAGTGGTCCTCTAAGACCATTTAAAAAAATTATCCTAAGCCAGTAGGATACCTCTAAATATTCAATTAATAGTTGTACTATCATTTATAGCCATATGAAAAGAGGGCTAGGGAAGAAATAGGAGGGAGTACAGTAATGCATAAAGCTTATAAAGTGGTTGTATTGCAGTGACTGGATTATAGGTAATTTTTCCTCATTCCTTTATTTTCTTATTTTTTTGGTAACATTATATTTCAAAAATAAATAAGTTTATACTTTTCTAAAAATCTGATTACTCAAAGACCAATTATCTATGTTTCAAATCATTCAACCCTTTTGCTACTATCTCACAAGGCCTTCCTGGTTGTTTCTGTTTGGGTCATTCCTTAATTCTGCTAGGAGAGAAAGCTGTGAGACTCCAACCAGACAATATTCTGCCTATGCCAGGGCTTAATTTTCATAAGAGAGCCTGTGTGAAAGTGTGACTGGATCAGGGCCAGTGAGTGCATCAGAGATCCCAGGGAAGCAGCTAACACCCTGAAAAACAGTGAACAATGAAGAGAAGGAAATTAGAAATTACCCACATCGATTTTAATTAACCCTATCAATATGATTTTTCATTACTTCAGGAAACCTAAAGTTGGTTCTACTTAAAATTATATTTGGGTGTCACTCCAGACCTCAAACACAGAATGCATGAACTGAATTCATTATCTTCTTTCCAAAATAGTTCCATACCCATATACCCATCTCTATGAGTGATACCAAAACCACGCAGCCCAGAACCCTGGAATTTATCCCCAACTCTTCCTCACTGCCTACATTTAATAATCCATCAAGTCCCTAGTGTGTTTTCTTCACCTTTTTTGAGGTCCTCATTAACTCCTGTTTGGACTAATGCAATAGTTTCTCAGTCACCAGTCTCCTCCTCCTCTCTTCCATCCTCCATAGGGATCTCCCAAATCACAATTCCATTCCTCTGCTCCACCTCCACCCCCAGGCAAAACTACTCAATGGGCCTTCATTTCCTTCAGGATAAATTCCAAACTTCTTAGCATGGCAATCAAAGCCTTTCAGGATCCAGCCTCTGCCCATCCTTTGAGCATCATCTCTCATCCATTCCCTATATGCCAACAGCCTCAATTCAGTCACACCTAATTTCCCAAATTATCTGTAGTAGATGTACCATGATTTTTTGTTTTTTGTACAGACTACTTTGCACAGATTATTGTCCTGAATCCTTTGTCTGGGGTTGACTAGTCCACACTTGTATTTTAAGTCTCAACTCAGGATTCACCTGACCTCCCCCACCTCTCACACACACACAGGTGAGACATGGTGGTGGTTTAGAAGAGAGTAGCTGTGAGGATGGAGAAAAGACATGGGTTCAAGGGACATTTAAAAAGGAGAATTGTCAGGCCTTTCTGGATGTGAAGGAGAGAAAGGAGTTAATCACGCCAAGGTTTCTGGACAGAGCAGCTAAGTGACTAATGATGGCATTTACTGAGTTATGGAACAATGGAAAAAGAGTAGATCCTGGGAGAGGATGACAAATTCAGTTTTGGATATGTTGAGTTTGAAGTGCGTGTAGTTCCCATGTCTATTCTGTAATAAACTTACCATATGGTAATGTAATGGTCTGTTTTGAGGTCTGTTTTCCTTCTTGAATTGTGAATGTTTTAAGAGTAGGAATCAATCTTTATTGTATATCCAGCACTTAGCACAATGCCTGGCACAATGCAGTTATATAATGTTTGTCGAGTTGCAATCCTTTTTGGATTAATGTGTGTAGAAGCTTAAATTGTTGTGTATTAAATCATATTCATTAAAAATATTTGCCACCTATATAACAGATC
>JAQZBX010014201.1:17681-38983 GCA_029593785.1 Cabassous unicinctus
TGTTTATAATGGCAAAAAATTGGAAACACCGAAGTCTATCATTATGCAATTGAGAAAATAAATTATGGTTATACCCGTATAATGGAATACTATGCAGTCATTTAATGGAATGAAGCATTTCTATGTTCCTGATGTAGACTAATCTTGAAGACATATTATTTAATGAAAGAAGCAAGGTACAAATGAGTTTGTATTGTGCAGCTTTGGTGTAAACCATGAGACTATATCTACATATCTAGCTTCCATATGCAGAGTTGTTTCTGGAAGAATAAACAAGAAACTGGTAAAACTGGTTGCCTCTGGAGCCGAGAACTATGGAACTGAGATGTGGGGGTGGGAAACAGACTTTTCACTATATTCTTTTGTATCTTCTGAATTTTGTGCCATGTAAATATATTAACAATTTGACTGAAGCTAAATATATGTCTACTTTATGACCCAGCAATTCCACTCTTAGATATACATCCAAGAGAAATCAGTACATATGTCCACCAAAACACATGTACAAGAATGCTTGTAGCATCTTTTTTTTTTAGATTTATTTTATTTATTTATCCCCCACCCTTGCTGTTTTTGCACTCGCTGTCTTGCTCTCTGTGTCTATTCGCTGTGAGCTCTCTGTGTCTGCTTGTCTTCTCTTCCTCTCATCTTCTCTTTAGGAGGCACCGGGAATCGATCCTGGGACCTCGATGTGGGAGAGAGGCACTCAATCGCTTGAGCCACCTCGGCTCCTTGGTTTGTTGTGTCTCTCCTCTTTGTCTCTTTTTGTTGCACCAGCTCTCTGCGCAGGCCAGCTTGCTTTCACCAGGAGGCCCCGGGAAACAAACCCAGGACATCCCATATGGTAGATGGGAGCCCATTTGCTTGAGCCACATCCACTTCTCCAGCTTTTCTAATAATAGATAAAAACTGAAAACAACCCAAATGTCCATTAACAGTAGAATGGATAAACTGAAGCATGTTTACTTAATGGACTACCACATAGCAATAAAAAAGAATGACCTGTGGTACAAACAATAGATGGATCTCGCAAAATCTTGAGCTAAAGAAGCCAACACAGAAGAATACATACTGATTCATTCTATTTATTTCAAGTTCAAAAGCAGGCAAAACTAATCAATGGTGATAGAAGTCAGAATACTGATTACCTCAGGCAAGGATGGAGGGGCTATGGACTGAGAAGCAATAAGAGAAATTTTGGGTAACTGGCAGTGTTCTATATCTTGAACTGAGTGGAGTTTACCTGGGTATATACATGTGTAAAAAATAATCAAGTTATACACTAAAAACTGGTACAATTTTCTGTATTTATGTTATACCTCAATAAAAAAGTTTTGAAAAGCATGAAAAATATATATTACTGATTCAAAAAAATTAGATGAAATAATTTAAAAAATTTGCCCCAAAATATCAAGTGATTTTTTTCCCCTTTACACTGATAAAACTCTATGCAACTTTCATACTAAGAATCGATAAGGGGAAAAAAGAAATAGGGAAAACACTAAAAATATATTTAAATGAAAGAAAGAGAGAGGTTTGAAGCCACTGTTGATTGTAAGAATAAATTTTGGTTAAGCCAATTAAAAAAAGAAAAGCTAGGAATTTTCTGTCATGTCCCTAAAGACCCCAAAGGCTATAATTTAATGCTTCAGCTTGCCAGGGGCAGGAAAGGCTCCTTTACAAATTTGCTAAACAACTTTTAGACGTGTAAGTGAATAAGAAGGAACTTTCACTGACATTTTATCTGGGGACACCATGGTAACCAGAAGGGAGAGTTAAGTTTGTGAAAAACTGGCAGTTGAAATGAAAGCCACAAAGGCAATGTTAAGTAAATAAAGTTTATCTGGTTGGGTTTCCTCAGAGAGGCAGAACAATGGCGATCTTTGTTGGTAAAAGGACAGGAAAAACCAGGTAGAGAGGAAGAAGAGAGAGAAGAAAGGAAGAGACAAGCTTACAGGCACCCATATATCAGAGATGCTCAACAAGAGAAGAGTGAGGAAGAGTCACCTAAAGTAAAAGCAGCATGTGCTGCTTTTTCAAAGGACTTTCACTTTCAGTTCAGTTGCCCGTGGTACATGCCACCAAGAGATATTCGGGTCAACCCTCCAACCCCCCCCATAAGATTCAACATTGAAGGATTTGAAATTTTTCTAGCTTGTCAGGTTTGTTCTTTTAATTATTTTTTTTTTTCTGATTAAAAAGTAATAGAGGGAAGTGGCTATGGCTCGAGCAGTTGGGTGCCACCTACCACATGGGAAGTCCCGGGTTCAGTTCCTGGTGCCTCCTAAAGAAGACGAGCAAGACAGCGAACTGATGTGGTCGGCTGGTGCAACAAGATGACGCATTGAGATGACACAACGAAGAGACACAACAAGGAAACACAATGAGAGACACAAAAAGCAGGGAGTGGAAGTGGCTCAAGTGATTGGGTGCCTCCCTCCCACATGGGGGGGTCCTGGTTCAGTTCCCAGTGCCTCCTAAAAAAGAAGACGAGCAGACACAGAGAGCACACAATGAACAGACACAGAGAGCAGACAGTGAGTACAAGCAAGGGAGCAGGGATAAATAAATAAATCTTGAAAAAAAAGTAATAGATGAGGGGAGCAGATGTAGCTCAGTGGTTGAGTGCCTGCTTCCCATGTACAAGGTCCTATGTTCAATCCCTGGTCCCATCTAAAAAAAAACAACTAATAAATGTTACCAAAATTAAAAAAAAAAAGAAAAAAAAAGAAAGTAATAGAAGCTCATTGTAGAAAAAATTTAAGGCAAAACCAAAAGTCCTTCAAAGATAACCACTGTAGGGTAGTTTCTGATTGGCAGAGAAGAGAGTAGCAAAGCAAAGCAGGTCAGAGAAGTGCTTGCTCTAGGAACCAAGGTGTTGTTTATTTTTGGAGATTAGCCATTTTCATTTTATTGGTGCGTTTTTCCACTAGAATAAAAAAACACCATGAGAGCAGAGATTTTTGTCTGCTTTATTGTTCACAGTGGTATTCCTGGTGGCTGACACATAATTGGTACTTAACACGTATTTATTGAATTAGCTGTTTTTGAGGCAGGTTGGGAAAGGGAAGACTTGGGTCACAGCTGAGGCCCGGCAGACAACATGGCTGACAGACAACATCGCGTGAGACCCTGCCCAGAAACCTCCTGAGGGGAAGGCTGCTGGAAAGATCTACCTATGAAATCCCATTTGGAACTCTTTCCAGGTCAAGGAGACGCCCCAGATAATCCCAAACAGGCCTCCTTACTGGGACCCTGAGAGCTGCAGACAGGGATCATAAGGCAACCAACCAAAAGAGCAAACAGCTGGGGCCCCTCCCCAACATGATGAAGGGGTAGGAGTAAAGGTTTTTAAAGGTCTAACCTGAGGCCCCCACGTGTGTTACTCATCTTGTAGCACGCCCACATCCACGTCTAGGGACTGTGTACTCTTTTTTTGTTTCTTAATAAACTCTTTACTCCCTTGCCTACCCTATGGCATGTCCTTAAATTCTTTCATGCAACATTAGCCAAGAACCTAGAAGCCCAGAACCCAGAGCCTTCCGCTAACATTTTTATATCTACTTAGAAATATGAGCTGCTAGTTTTCATTTTTCCTTCCATAATTAAACCATTTTAAATTATTTTCATATTCCATTTCATGACTTTTCTAATCAGATCAATTTAGTCCTTAAGTAAAATATTGAAGTTAGGAAAAGGTCAAATGTGAACTAAAACTTCATGATTTACATTAATATCACATTGTATTTCTTCTGTGATGCCTTCTATATTAGTCAGTCAAAGGGGTGCTGATGCAGAGTACCAGAAATCTGTTGGTTTTTATAAAGGGTATTTATTTGGGGTAGAAGCTTACAGTCACAAGGCCCTGAAGTGTCCAACTCGAGGTACCATAAGAGGTATTTTCTCAGCTGTAGGTTGGCATAAGGCTCAACTCTCTTCCCGGGGCTCGTTTCTGGGCTCAGCTACTCTGGTCTCTTCACAAGGTCAGCTGTAAACTATCAAGCGAATGGTTCATCTCTCTTCCTGAGGCCTCTGCCATGTCTTTGGAACTGACTCTCTTCCTCTGTGTTCTGTGTGTATCCGCTTCTGTGTATCTACTTCTGTGTGAGAGTCTGTTTTATCAGCCCACCAAGGGGACAGGAACTCAACCGTGCACACCCTATTGACATGGTCGAATCAAAGCCCTAATGTTGATTTAATCAAGTAAAACTAAAGCCTTTGCATTTAAATCAATCAGAGGGTATCATGCCCAGAGGAACAGACCAGTTTACAAACATAATCTATATCTCTTTTTGGAATTAATAAATAATATCAAACTGTCACACCTTCTCATGCACTCTCTCTGAATGTTAATCTATTGCTCATATATCTTCTCAAAAAATCAATTTAACATTTAGGGCATTGCAGCTCATTTTTCTTTAAAGCCAGGATTTCTTTTTAAAATTCAAGTTGGGATCCTAATTTTTTTTTTTCCAAATTCAAAATTTGGCTTTGACTATTAAAAAATGATCAAGGAATCTCCATGATGTTTAGAAGTCAAGTAAAGGAAGTTACAATTATTGAATATTTTTGCAGTAAAAATTTTCAGGGAGAGCAGATGGAATTACTTGGACTTGAAATAAAGCCAGAATTCTGTAGTCAACATGCCCACTCAGAAATCTCATAATCATAGGTAGCCAGGGCTTCAGCCATCCCAAGTCAACCAAAGCCTCCGGGCCACAACACACTCATTTTGGAAAACAAACAAATAAATAAAACCACATAGTTAAGCACAAGGGGGTTTCATAGGTTCAAATAACTGGGAAGTCTAGAGGTACAGCTAGGCTGGCCATGGTTGCCTCCAGGGTTTAAACAATGTTTCTCTCCCAGCATCCATGTGATCAAATCTCTGGAGAGACTGATTGGTTTTGCTTGGGTCATATACCCAAGCTGGACCATTAGTAGTGGCCAGAGAATAAGATACTTGAATTGGCAAAGCCTGGACCACATGTCCATCCACTTAAGTAGGAAAGTAGGGTCAACCTCACCCAAACCAAGTGAAATGAATTCTCTACAAGAAAGCAGGGGTCTGTTATCACATGGAGAGTCAAAAGGTGTGGTGACAATGTTGAACTTTTCCTGAGCCTCCTGGAAAACAGCAAATGTCAAGAAATGTCCCCCACCCTTTTGTATTCCGGGAAAGGGTTTCCTGCAAAGAACCACTCTTCCCCATGTGCTTAGATAGGACTCACAGATGACCCCTTGTCTACCTATGACAAGAGCAGACACTGACCCTCCAAATTCCCATTCTTGGTCTTATAAATGATTAGCTGAACTGTTTGTCCCCACTGACAAATCTGCACAAAACACCCACTAACTTGACATCTCCAACTTTAGTCAGGCTTCTCTCCTTCCCCTTGACCCCCGAACTTTGGCTCACCTTTGAGAATCAGAACAAAGAACAACCCCTCCTTAATGGCCCCTCCTGAGAATCCCTGACCTCAGAGAAAAACATTCCCTGATCCTCCTCTGATCACTCTACCCACTCATCCCATCCCCCTCCCTGGTTCTTTCTAGCCATATTTACTCCTTCCTGTAAAAGAAAAGGCCTCTTCTGCCTAGCCTCTGAGACACTTGCAAATCTCATGTCTTTGGTCAAAGCATTCTCCCTATTGCAATAATTCCCCTCCTCTTCATACAACAGTCCTTTTGAATAAAGTCTCTCCTTACAAAGTTGCTATTTAGTTGACACTGGCCAGACAAAACATTAGCTGTCTATCACAATACACTATTTTCTGGTCTGATGGAGATTGAGGGGATGATAATTAATTACAACCCTCCCTTCCCACTCTTAATTTTGAATCAGCTGAGAGGTAGAAGCAGGAATCAGGCAGAGTTTAAAATGTCAGCTCTATTACTAATAAAGCTGATTGCAGAATGTGGCATAGATCTGTGGCCAAACGGGTTAGCTAATAGCTATTTCCCTGAATTAAAATAAACCTCTTCAATTTACAAGCCTTCTTTCAGGGCAGGGCCTATTCCAGTAAACTCATCAAATGGTAGACAAGAGGGTAGGTAGGTCCTTAAGAACAGGCCACTCTGAAAGAAAGAAGGGCTGGGTCACACATTAGCAGAAGCTTCCCACAATCTTACCAAAGAAGGTGCTTTTTCCCAAGGAGAGAGTGGGTGAGGGGTAGAGGCCTGCAACTGAGGGGATAAACATTCCCTACTAACCAGGCTGTCAAAAGAAAACACACTAGAATATACTAGGAATTAATATGAAAAAACTGTGAATAGTTGCCAGAATAGTAGGAGTCGGAGTGATTTTTTCTAAATTAAAACAATATTATTGGGAAGCAGGTGTGGCTCAGTGGATAGAGCCCCCGTTTACCATATGGGAGGCCCGGGTTCGCATCCCGAGGCCTCCTTGTGAGGGCACGCCGGCCTGAGCAGTGTGGTGGGCTGCTTCCCAACACGCAGCGAATGGACACAGCAACACAAGCAGCAAGGGGGAGATAAATAAATAAAATAAATAAATATTTAAAAAAAACAAAAACACAATATTATTGTTTTGCCTTTTTAAAATATAATTTGGAAGTATCACATTTATAACAATTTGATACACTCAATTCATTAAGTGGATAAAAGGGAAAAATTAAGGGTATTATTAATGTACATTCACATTTTATAATTACCCTAACTATTTTCTGGCTGTTTGTCAGGCAAGGTTCATTAATGTTATCAGTGAAGCTGAACAGTTTCAAAATATTTTAAATTGATATTAATGCCAAAACAACAAGATAATTTTGCATAATAAAGCATAAACCTGATTTATCTGTTTTCATTTGAAAAGAAATAAACCCCCTCAGGTTCAAAAACTTTAAGATGAGGTAGAAGTAGATTAATATGTACATATACTTTTTTTTTTAATGTAATAATTCAATTCATGATAGCACTAGTGACATCCCTGTCTTTCTAACATCGCTGTGAAAAAGGTAGTGAAGATTTCATTTTTCTTGGTTGCCAAATCAGAAAAACGAGGCATGATTATGCTAAAATAAATTCTTCAGATCATATATCCAGGGAGTGAAAGAGCTGAATTTGAAATTCTCTTCTCTTCTCTTGTTCTTTCCAAACAGAGTATATATGATACTCTGATATATATGATTCTCTCTCATTTACTGTGAGGTGAAAGTGTTATTTTTAAAGTTACTGTTATTTACAATCCAGATTTTAAAGAGAAAATAAATTATACCTGAATTAAAAAATAAAAAAAGCATTAAACAAGGTTGGGGGAAAAATACCTGTGTGGGAAAACTCAGACCAATAAATGAGTAAATTCAGAATAGAGTGTAGTATGACACTTTGGATGGTATAGAGTAAAACACTTTGTATCTTTTAAAAAAATTGAAAGTCAGATGAACACTGTTATTTCAAAAAACAATAAAGCCTCTATCAGCCCAAAGCACATTTTGTTTGAATAATTTCTACATCCTCTGAGACATTCTCTCTCTAAGGAATCAATCCATTTAGGAAATTACTTCCTAGAACTTGTACTAAAAAATGAGGAGGCCATATCTATCATATTTGCTTTGAGCGGAAAATGGCGCGCTTTAGATAAAACATTACAGTGACCAAAATACTTCCCATCTGTCAACTTTATATTCCTCTCATTTAATTTCACATCATGCATTTGGCAGGATTCAGACAAGAACCTATTTTTACCATTGTTAAAAGCAAGCCAATTTGGCAAGGGTGTGGGGCAATGGATGCTTTCATACACAATAAGAGTATAAATTGGATCAGACTTTCTGGAAGGTAATTTGGCTCTATACCAGATATCAAAATTTTAAATATGCATATCCTTTGGCCCAGATATTCAACTTCTGGGAATTTATCCCAGTGGAAGAATTGGGCAAATATGCAAAGATATACATAAAGGGCATTGACAAAGCATTGTTTATAATAAGGATAAGTTAGAAATCACTTGAATGGCTATCACTAGGGGACTGATTAAATGCATTATAGCATGTGGCATGTTCAGTGGAGTATTTTGCACTGCATTAAAATGATCATGTATACCTGTGGTGATGGCTAAGGAAAGGTTACAAAAATAGCATGTATAGTGTGTGGGGAGGGGTTGTGAACATTTTTTATTAAAAAATATGGTTCTGTGTTGATACATGCTAACAACATGTATGAACCTTGTATTAGTCAGCCAAAGGGGTGCTGATGCAAAGTACCAGAACTCTGTTGGCTTTTATAAAGGGTATTTATTTGGGGTAGAAGCTTATAGTCACAAGGCCCTAAAGAGTCCAACTAATGGTACCATAAGAGGTACTTTCTCACCCAAAGTCAATGGCCAGATGTTGAAGCAAAATGGCAGGCGATGTCTGCAAGGATTCAGCCTTCCTTCTTTCCTCTTAAGGCTCCACGGTCCCACCTTCTTCTGATCTCAGCTGTAGACTGGCATAAGGCTCATCTCTCTTCCTGGGGCTTGTTTCCTCCCAGGCTCAGCTGCTCTGCTCTCGCCACAAGGCTAGCTGTAAACTGTCAGGCTCTCTCCCCAGGGCTGCAGCATCAAACCTAAACTCTCCGTGTTCTCCTTCTCCATGTGTTTAGTCCCCCGTCTTTGATTGAACATCCATTTATATAGCTCACAAGGGGGGAAGGCAGGGACTCAAACCGAGTCGCCCTAATGACGTGGTCAAATAAAAACCCTAATCATCCTGATTTAATAAAGTAAAAGTGAAACCTCTGAATCTAATACAATCTAATTTGCCCAGAGGAACAGACTAGTTTACAAACACAATCCAATATCTATTTTTGGAATTCATAAACAATATCAAACTGCCAAAAACCTCAAAAACATTATGCTAAGTGAAAGGATCCAGGTACAAAAGGTCACATATGGCATCATTCCATTTATATGAAATATCTAGAATTGGTAACTCCATAGAGGCAGAAACAGGTCGGTGAAGGTCAGGGTCTGCAGGTGGGGAAGGATGGGAAGAAACTGCTTAATGAGTACGGGGTTACCTTTGGGAGTGAGGAAAATGTTTTAGAACTAGATAAACGTGGTAGCTACCAACATTGTGAATATACTAAATACCACTGAACTGCTCACTTTAGAATAGTTACTTTCATGTTATGTGAATTTCACCTCAATTAAAAAAGAAGATATGATCCTACATGCATTATAAATGATGTACACACAATTACGTGATTATGGGTTATGGGGCTTCAAGTGATTATTTTTATTTTTGTTCCTTTTATGTTGTTTGAAACCACACAGTGAGCATATATCACTTGTTTAATAATAAAATGCATGTCTTCTAGTGAAAAAAATGTGTCAACTTAAAAACAATTGTTTTCTTTTTTTAAAAATTTTATTCCATCCCCCTGTTGTTTGCGCTTGCTATCTGCTCTCTGTATCCATTCTCTGTGTGTTCTTTCCGTGTCTGCTTGTCTTTTCGTCTTTCTCTTAAGGAGGTACCGGGAACCGATCCTGGGACCTCCGGTGTGGGAGAGAAGTACTCAAGTCCTTGAGCCATCTCGTCTACCTTTTCTGCTGTGTCTCTCACTGTCTCTCCTCTGCATCTTCCTTTGTTGCGTCACCTTCCTGTGCCAGCTCAGCTCTCTGTGGAGCGCGGGCTGCCAGCTCTCCTCTGGGCACGGGCTAGCTTGCCTTCACCAGGAGGCCCTGGGAATCGAAACCAGGGCTTCCCATATGGTAGATGGGATCCCAATTGCTTGAGCCACATCTGCTTCCTCAAAGCAACTGTTTTCTACAGAGGTATCTATTTCGATCATTGCTAAGGAATATATAACTTCTTGTCAGAAAAATATCTATAGATTTTAGAAAACAGAAAACTTGCATTTACCTCAAATCATATTCTCTTACCCATGGCCTGGCTACATTAGAAGGTGTAGGTGACATTAATCAAAATTAACAAGAATCAAATGAACCCTCTTCATTTGGTTTATTTGGATGTGACCCTTATTTCTCCAGATAAAACACCTGGTAGAGGTGGAAAGCTTGTGAGGGGAATAACAGATAGATGTTTATTTCAGACCTGTTAGCTCCTTCAGCCAGGCTGTAATAATCTGGCTTTTAATGATTACAGCTCTTCAGGTTATCAGAAGTAATCTTGCTTTTACAAATTTTTATTTATTTTTTATTTTTATTTTATTTTTTAGGTACTGGAGCCCGGACCTTGCATGTGGGATGCCAGTGCTCAACTACTGAGCCACATTGGCACCCCCTGAGTTCATTTTTTTATTTGTTTGCAGGTTGTTTGTTTTTGTTTCTAGGAGGCACTGGGGACTGAACCTGGGACCTCCCATGTGGGAAGCAGGCGCTCAACCGCTTGAGGCACATCTGCTCCCCTACCAATTTTTATCTTCATCAGGGACCAAGCTAGTGGGGGCTACTTTGGTGTGCCCGCAGTTTGCACCACTCTCTTAGGCATGGTCAACAACCCTGGTGCATGGTCTCCAAAGGAACATATACCCCTCTATTCAATCTTAAGGTAAGTTTCTGTCCTTTCCAGGGACCTTCTTTCTTGGAGTGGGAGCAGTTTTCAACTCTCCTGATGTGAGAACTTCGTTCTATTGGGGATCTCTTAGTCCCAAAGCCCCCTTTGCTGTTTCTCCCAGTGACCATGGTGGAGATAAGGTGGATAGACGGAGCTTGGGTTGGGGACTGGGGTGCGGGTGGAGTGGAACTGACACCAAAGAAGGTCAGGTCACTACAGAACCAAGTCTGGGAGGACAGGCTGGGCTGTGGCCTCTGCTCAGTCAGACCCAAGCAATTCAGCAGCTGCCTGATTCTCTCTGACAGCACCCAGAACCAAGAAATCAACCTTACAGCATCTTCTATTCTTTGGCAGTTTTCCCTCCCATTGCCAAGAGAAAAATAACCAAAAACAAACAAATAGGAAGGGTGGAAAACTGGTGGTCAGGCTGAAACTAGATCTGGAGTGAGTGGTGTGGAGTGGAACCCTGGTCAGCATCAAGTTGAAGAATTTGTAAAGGGAAAAGTTTGGAGTGGAGAGGCAGAGGTATGCAAGTAGCAGAGAAAAGAGCAAAGTAAGTACTAGTAAACAGATAAAAAGCCCAAAACAATAATCAGCAACTAGAAGATCCCTGGGAGCTTAAGAGGTAGGAAAAAAAGTAAAGTAGGAGTTATGGGGCATCAGCTTTGCTAATGAGAATATCTCTTTTCTAAGCCAGTAATATGTTTTGAGCCTTGCATGTGTTTCATCAGGAATCTGAAGTTATTATGAAATGGGAGCCCCTAGCTGGAGTGGGGAGAAGGGTCATAAAGAGAAGCAGCTACTCACCCAAAGAGCTATTGATCCAGGCAGGCCTCTGTGGGACGGGTAGTAGTGGGGCAAGGCTGGTTGAGAAAAATGACATCCAGGAGGTCAAAGAAACTTGAGAAGATTTTGTGCAGGAGCCCTGGTTTTCCCACTATGCTAGGTCAAGGAGCAAAGAGTTCCTGAAGGATTGTTGGAGCACCGGAAAGCCAGAGAAAGATGTCAGCTCAGGTCGAAAGCCTGATGGGAGTGAAAGATCCTGAGCATAAATCACATCAAAAAGGAGGTCAGAGGGAGGGCATGTGGCTCAAGCAGTTGAGCACCTGCCTCCCACATGGGAAGTCCTAGGTTCGATTCCTGGTGCCTCCTGAAAAGGAACAAAGAAACAATAAGCAAAAACAAATGAGAAAACCAACTCAGGGAAGCCAATGTGGCTCAGTAGCTGAGCGCCAGTTTTCCACACACGAGGTCCTGGGTTCAATCCCCACCTCTGGGAAAAAAAAAAAAAAGGAGGTCAGAGACTTGCAGAGAATAAGAGCAAGTGTGGTCCTGGATCCTGGAAATGGAATCTCTGTACAATGATGATATCAAGGCCATCAACCAGCCCATGTGTTTTTTTAAATTCTCTGAGGATCTGATGCATGCTCAGAACAATCTGATACCATTGGAGCTTTCCATGTTTGTTCTTCCTCCCGGAAGACCTCTTGAAGGCAGAAGGCAGAAGGCAGAAGGCAGAAGTTCTTTCTTGTGATGCAAAAGGGGTTGGCCCTGAAAACAGAAGCTTTTTTTTTTTTTTCTTTTTTTTTTAAAGGGTAGAATATATCAAATGATGTTAATGAGAGATGTGAAAAGAGAAATATACCAAAGAAGACTGCAGCATATCTGCTTTAACAAAATTGAGAGAGATCTAGGGCATTTTGCCTCTTAAAACTACCTTGGGAGTTGACAACCAATTCAAAGAATATATACTGCTTTTCTTAGAAGAAAAGAAAAGGAAATCCTTCTGGTAATTACTGTAGGAGAAACCTAAACTGCATCACTAAAGTAATGAAATGGTTATTATGAGCACTATAACTCAGGGTTGCTGGGAAAATGGAGTCTTGAGTAGAGCTTAAGTCATGCCCCACAAATACAAAATGTTATTTTGAAGCAATTAGAAAATTAAAGTATAAAAGAAAAGAACATCTTTAAGATCTTCATTCATGTCAGGATCGGTGCTTTTTTTTTAAAACTCAGTGTATATAGAACTGGAAACTTCCGTGTCTTCTCCCCTCTCCATACCACCCCACCCTCAAACTTCTCACCCTAGGGTAGGTCCCCCTTCCTTCCCCAATAGTACCTTATCCCTCTCCTTTGTGGCACTAATCACTTTCGTAATTATTGCCACCTCTGGAAATTAATTATGGGGAAAATATATACCTACAAAAGAATGTATAGAGAAATATAGTTTAAAGAAGGAAAACAACCCATCACCCAGATAAAGGTATAGAATCACACCAGTATTTTTGAAGTCTCCATACTGCTCCCTGATTGCTTCTCCTTCTTTACCCAGTAGTAACCATTTCCCCGTTTCATATTAAAATCGCCTTGCTTTTCTTTATGATCTTACCACTTAGGCATGTATCCATAAACAATATCCATTTAGTTTTGCTTCTTTTTGAATTTTATATGTTCTTTTTGCCTGGCTTTTTTTTGGATCACGGTAATGTCTTTAGATTCATCCATGATGACATATATACCTATAATTCTTTCACTTATTTATATTATTGGATTATATGAATATAAATGATCCATTCTGTTGTTGATGGACACTTATTCCCATATTTTTATGAACAGTTTTTCTCTGAGCACTCCTGTTTATCTCCTAGCATACATTTGCAAGCATTTTTCTAGGGTGTATACCTAAGAGTGGAATTGTTGGCTCACAGAGTAGGGACATGTGCAAAAAAAAGAAAAACAACAAACAAATAAACACTGCGCTATCTCCTTATTTTCACTGCTGTAAACCCCATTTTTGTTTAGTTAAAACCACATTCTCCTCTGCAAAGAAAAAGGAAGGGTCTTTCTGTTTTTATATACACAGGCCATGACTTTGCACTGGCCACTTTTTTACTGATTAACCCACTGCCCACTGACTCTCGAGCAAACAGGACCTCTGATTGTCTGCCCTTGTATGTCATTATTCCTTAGGTGAATACCACTTATCAAACACCACTTTGATTCTTAAAGGGACTTTACAGGACAACTAGTCCAGTTTCTTCTATTTCTGGATGAAGTTTAAGACATGAAGTGATCTGGCCAAGAATATAACCATTGCATGTAGAAATCTCCACTATTAAATCTAGGAATTCTTCCATTTTGTGGTTTGTTTTCAATGACTGCTTTAAGTGCCTTGATCAGGGGAGAAGTGGGGAGAGAAAGGGAATCTCACATTATTCTTCGTAGCTATTCACAACTTGGATGTAAGGCTTTTGTGGTGAAAGAAGTTGAAATTCATGATTAAAATGAGTAATTTTTGAAAACTATATATACACTTAATACTCTCCTATTTTCAAGGATATTCTAGAGTTTACAGAACCCAGCCTATGTTGCAATTAGCTGTATGAACAGAATAATAAATAACTATGGATAATACAACAAAATAGTAAGTTGAAAATCAAATAAATTTGATTTCTTTAAAAAATCAAAGACATAGTCAGGCAAGCACACACAATTCCTGAATATTTTCTTCTTATTTTTAAAAAATAGACTTCATTTTCTAGAGCAGTGTAGGTTACAGAAAAATTACACAGAAAGTACAGAATGCCCATATCTTGTTTGGAGGTTACTGAGCTCCTTGGATATGTATATTCATACATTTTGTTTAATTTGGGAAGCTTCCAGCCATTATTTCTTCAAATATTCTTTCTGCTCCTTTCTTTCTTCTCTTTCTGGGACTCTTATAATGCATATATTAATCTGCGTGATGGTGTCCCACAGGTATCTTAGGCTCTGCTCACTTTTCTTCATTTCTTCTTTCTGCTCCTCAGACTGAATAATTTAAATTGTCTTATATTCAAAATCATGATTCTTTCTTCTGCCGGCTCCAATTTGCTATTGGAGACTCCTCGAGAATTTTTCATTTCAGTTGTTATGACCTTCAGTTCAGTATTTCTGTTTGGTTCTTTTTTATAATTTCTAGTTGTTTATTGAAATTCTCATTTTATTCATGATCATTTTTCTGATATCTTTTAGTTCTTTCTCTATGTTTTCCTTTAGCTCATGGACCATATTTAAGACCACTTTAAAAAAATTTTGGTATGTCCAAAGTCTTGTCTTCTTACTTGATGGTTTCTGATGTTTTGTCTTGCTCCTTTGGATGAGCCTTTGCTTTCTGTTTCTTGTATGCCTTGTGATCTATTATTGCATACTGGATGTTTTAGTATTATAATGTTTTAACTCTGGAATTTAGTCTGTTCTTTAGGTATTTATCTAGCTCATGATATGACAGAGTTCCTTGAGTGCCTGGAACTAATAAAAACAAGCCAACAACAACAACAAAAACACCTTTCACAGTCTTTGAAAATTGGCTCTGTGTTGGCTGGTGCTCTCCTTCAGAGTTTAACCTGCCTAACAATGAACCTAAAGAACAGCTTGAGGCTAAAGTGTAGTATCCTCTCTGGTATTTTCTGAGCATGTGTCTTCTGCTGAACATGTACTTGTGGCCTTAGGAATTCCCCCTTTTACACAGTTATGAATGCACCCCTCTTCTCCCTATGAAATAGTCCTTTCTCCCAGTTCAGGGTGCTCTATTTCATATTTAAAGCCAGTAATCCTTTGCCCCCTTTGTGATTTTATTGTTTCTTAGGTGCCCAGGAGATGCTTGTGCATGCAAGACAAGGTCTGGGATGTCAAGCCAGAGATAAGTGTCCTGGCTCAGACCTTCAGGCTGCCATCAGATGGATTGGTATAGACGGACATACACTTCAGTATGCACATAGGTGTTACCCTCCTCCCTCTGGAACCAGGACCAGGGACCCTGAAATGCACACTGGCTCCTCACTTATCCAGGATGGGGTGGGGAAAGGGCCAGCAATGGCATTATGAGATTTTCCCACCATTTTAAAGTTAGGTTGCTTTTTTATTGAATTGGTGTCTGTCTAAATACTGCAACCCTTTAACTGTTTTCCAGAATGCTGAGAGAGAATGGTTCTGCCAGTTTTTGCTAGTTGTTTAAAGATTCTTTTGGGGGGCAAGGGGTATGGAGCCATGGAACATCTTACTTTGTCATCTTGGTGATATCACTTTCCCAGATCCTGAATATTTTCAAGCCCAGCTTTGGAAAACGGATTAACCCACTGCCTACCTACCTGCTTTCAGAATAGGCCCTCTTCTCCTAGGCTGAGCCACTCATGGTTAATTGGAAATAGTCTTTCTTATCATCTTTTACAGTTTGTGTCATGACTTGGAAGCATAATGCTTTGCTGATGGCTGCATGCTGTTGGTGATGGGAAAGGTTTTAAACCTGTTCATGAAAGTTGGACAGTAAGATGGACCTGGATGCCAAGGTTGACTCCAGATGCCTAATCAGTTGGGTCAGGCACAGAGCTACCCATGTAGTGCCCTAAGGACTCAATTATTTCAATTCCTGAAATAATGAGCCCTAGGTTTCTAGTAAGACAGGCTGGGCACAAAAGTAGGGAATTTACACAGTAGTTACTGTCAGGACTCGGACCAAAAGGTGAAGTATGAGGCAAGGGTTAGAGGAACAGGGTAGAGCACAAGCCTGGGATAATTTGGGTATACAGATCAATATGCAGCCCTGTCCATCAGAGTCAAGGAGAGGGAAGAGATGGTTACATATTTAAAATCTGTCAGGACTTATCCCAACAGACACTGTAAGACCAGATAGCAATGTGAATACTTGGGGACTACTCAGCCCCGGGAGTTATCATTAGGACACTAATAGTTGGAAAAGGAACTCACATTTATTCAGTACTCCTGGGTCCTTTGTGTGTGTGTGCACTTTTAATATATGCTCCCATTGAAGTCTCATATTAGTCTTACCAGATGTAGCAGTCAGGGTTCCATTAGAGATGTGTGTGTGTGTGTGTGTGTGTATGAAGAGATTTTTTTGAAAGGAATTGACTTTTGTGATTGTGGGAGCTTAGCTAGGCAAGTCTGAAATCTGTAGGGCAGGCCATCAGAATGGGTAGGCTAGAAATTTTCAGGCAGGAGCTGATGCTTTAGTCAAAAGGCAGAATTTCTTCTTTTTCAGGGGAACCTCAGTTCTGCTCTTAAGACTTTTCGATGGATTAGATCAAGCCCACTGATTATCAGGATAATCCACTTTCCTTAAATTCAATTGATTGCAGGTGTTAATCATAGCTACAAAATACCCTGTCAGCAACACTCAAATAATGTTAGACTGAATAACTATCAACTATAGCCTAACCAAGTAGACACATAAAACTGACCATCACATCAGGTAAGTATCATTATTCTGATTTTAGATTTGGAATCTGAGCTTCTGAGAGATAAAGATTCTATCCTAGGATACAGGCTGTGTTGTTGTTGTTGTTTTTAATTATGCTTTGCCTCCCACAAGGGAGACAAATGCATTCAATCATCTATATGATCTAATATTCTCAGGATATTAAAAATGTGATGAGACAGAAGGAAAATGAATTACCTGTCTCAGACATGTATAAATATGAAGATGAGTGAGACAGAACCTTCTGGTGAAGAACTCAGGGGGGCAATTGTAGAAACTGGGTAGAGCAGAGATAGGGAGGTGGTATTACATCATATAAAGACAATAGGCTTTGGAGTCAGACATACATGGGTTTGAACTTTGGTTTTGCCACTTCGCAAATGCTGGGACCTTAGGCAAATTGCTGAAGTTATTTTTTTTAAATAATGTTTTTTTTAAGTATATCATACATACATGTGCATGTTTATGCATATCCATAAACAGTAAGTGTATAGTAAAAGTTGTGAACTTACAAACCAAATATGCATATCAACATACAGGGCTCCCATACTTCACCCCACCACCAACACCTTGCATTATTGTGAAACATTTGCTACAAACTATGAAAAACATTGTCAAAATATTGCTAATTATATCCCAAATCTTACATTTAGTGTAATCCCCCCCCAATCTACCCATTTATTAACTCACTATATTAGTATTATATGTTTGTTATAGTTCATGAGAGAATGTTCTCATATTTGTTCTGTTGACCACAGTCCATCATCCACCACTGGATTCCCTGTGTTATACAGCCCCATTCAACATGTACACTCAGTAGCTCTCATTGTCTTCACAGAGTTGTGGTGTCATCGCCTCAGTCAATTTTAGAATGTTTTCATTACTCCACAAGGAAAAATCCCTATACCCCCTTATATCCCTCTATTATTGTCCCTTAGAATTGGTCTATCTGCTTTGCCATTGCTGCAAAAATTTTACAATATTACTATTGACTAGCGTCCATAAGTTATATTACTTGTAATTTTCCCATGTATCCTCATATTCTTAGCATAGAGTTATTTCCAGCCCCCTGCCCTGTGATGGCTCCCTAATCTGTCTGCTCATTGTTTCCACTCGCTGTTTGCGCTTGCTGTTTTGCTCATTGGCCGCTTGCTGTGTCTGCTTGTCTTCTTTTAGGAGGCACCGGGAACCAAACCCGGGACCTCCCATGTAGGAGGCGGGTGCCCAACTGTTTGAGCCACATCCGCTCCCCCTAAAGTTATTTTTAAAATCTACTTTACTGAGGCATAATTCACACACACAATGTAATGCACCCATTTAAGTGTACATTTAATGAGTTTTAACAAATATATACACTTGTGTAATCATAAACATAATCAAGATATAGAACAACTTCCTTGTACTCCTTTCCAGTCAATACCCCCTACTCTCTAGTCCAAGCCACCCGCTTACCTGCTTTCTGTCACTACGTATTAGTTCATTCTTTTTCTTTTTTTAGGAGGTACTGGGACCTTGCACATGGGAAGTAGGCACTCAACCACTGAGCTATACCTACTCCCCAGTTCGTTCTTTTTTTTAAAAAAAGATTTATTTATTTATCCCCCCGACAATTGTTTGCACTCGCTGTCTGCTCTCTGTCTCTGTTTGTTGTGTGCTCTCTGTGTCTGCTCATCTTCTTTTTTTATGAGGCAATGGGACCCGAACCTGGCACCTCCCATGGGGGAGGGAGGTGCCCAATTGCTCAAGCCACATCTGCTCCCTGCTTGTTGTGTCTCTTGTGTTTCCTCATTGTGTCATCTTGTTGTGTCATCTTGTTGTATCAGCTCTCTGTGCCAGTCCATCGCGTCAGCCCATCACATCAGCTCACTGTCTTGCTTGTCTTCTTTAGGAGGCACCGGGAACCAAACCCAGGACCTCCCATGTGGTAGGTGGGCACCCAACTGCTTGAGCCACACCTGCTTCCCCATTTTTAATCATATGTATTGAACACTTACTATGTGTCAGGCACAGTTCTAGGTACTGGAATATATTAGTGAATAAGGCAGACACAAATATCTGCCAGTATATGGAGGAAACAGAAAACAAAGTATTTAAGTGAAATACATAGAAAGTCAAATGGTGGTAATTTCTGTGAACAAAAATAGAGGAAAGTGATTAAGGAGAACCAGAGTTGGAATGAGGCACACAGTGCTCTTTTAAACAGGGTAGGCAGGGCCTCCCTCACTGATAAGGTGATGTTTGAGCAAAGACCTGATGGACATTAGGGCATGAGCAATGTGGATATCTAGGGAAAGAATGTTCCAGGTAGAGAAAAGAGCAAGTACAATGGCTTTGTGATGGGTATAGCTGGAATGTTTGAGAAACTGCAAAGAATCCAGCATGGCTGGAGTGGAGGCACAGAGAGATACAGCAGAAATAAATAAGAGAAGTAAGGAAGTCCAGGCAGAAAAGGGTCTTATAGTCCACTGAAAACTTTGACATTTAATCCAAATGTAATGGGAACCATTGCAGGATTTTGAGCAGAGGAGTGACATCATTTGACATGTTTAAAAGGATTACTCTGGCTGCTGTGTTGGGAATTGACTGGAAGGGCCAAGTGCAGAATTAATGAGGCAATATATGTAAAGTGCCTGGTATATAATAGATGTTCAATAAATTTTAGCTATTGGGAGAGGACTGATTCCTTAGTACAAATGAGGCTGTAACCTCTTTGTTTTATTTATTTATTTATTTTTTTTGTATACAGCAAATATAGGTGCATTCATTCACTTAAAAAATTTATGGAGCATGATTATACTAGGTATTGGGGAATTCAAGTTGACGTAAAAAAAGATAATACTCCAGGTTAGGGAAATAATAATAAACAAATAAACAAGAGAAATATTAGATAGAAATAAATACTTACATGGACAAACAAACAAACAAAAAACCCTAAAGGTGATGTGTTAGTGTTAGTGGCTGAAAGGCTACTTTAAATTAAAAAAAAATTAAGACCAGTAAAAAGCAAGTATGTCTGCATTTATATAAAGATATTATTTAGATGTCTGCTGTCTGGCTAGTCTATCGACTTATAAGCAATATCCCAAACAAACAATGTAAAGTTTTCCTTCTTTTTTCCCCAAGGAATAGATGTGGAATCCACTATAGTTTTAAAAATGATGAGATTCCTTTTGTCCTATTAAAAATAGATGCGTGCCTATATGCCTATATGTATATAATTTATGCATGTGTATGTATATGTACATCCATGTATGCACATATATTTGTGTGTGTGTGTTTGTATGTTTTAGTTTGCTAAAAGTAGCCAGAAACAATATACCAGAAATGGGTTGGCTTTTACAGTGGGGGTTTATTAACTTATAAGCTTACAGTTCTGAGGCTGAGAAAAATGTCCAAATCAAGGCACCAGGCGATGCTTTCTCCCTAAAGCCCAACTGCTGGCAATCCTGGACTCCTCTGTTAAATGGGAACGCATGCGACACCGTCTCCCTTCTCCTCCAGGTCTCATCACTTTCAATTTCCTGGTTTCCATGGCTTCCTCTCTCAGCTTCTGTGGGTTTCTCTCCATATTCACCCCATTTATAAAGTACTCCACCCTGGGTCACGCCTTACTGAAGTGACAATCAAAAGGTCCCACCTATAATAGGTTCACACCCACAGGAATGGATTAGCTCTAAGGACATTATTTTCTGAGGTCCATCAAATGTCAAACCATCACAGTATATATGTATGAGTATGTTGTGTGTGTATATATATATATATATATATATAACCACATAAATATACATCATATTTATGAAAAGAGAGGAGTCTGGTTGCTTATCTGGCCTTCTGATACTAAAATGGAATTTTGGGTGACTTTTTTTTTTAATATTTATTTTATTTATTTGTTTCTCCCCAAATAATCTTATAATGTTTCATTGTTTTGCACTTGCTGTGTCTGTTCCTCTGTTTCTTCAGGAGGAACCAGGAGCCGAACCTGGGTCCTCCAATGTGGGAGGGAGGCACCTAATTGCTTGAGCCACATCCACTCCATGCTTTGTTGTGTCTCTTTGTTTTTCCTACCCATGTCTCTTGTTGCGTCATCTTGTTGCATCAGCTTGCCATGCCTGCCCATTGCGCCAGCTCGCTATCTTCTTTAGGAGGCACCAGGAACCTCTGCTCCCTGCTTTGTTGTGTCTCTCATTATGTTTATCTTCTTGTGTCTCTTGTTGCATCTGCTCATTGCTCCAGCTCACTGTCTTCTTTAGGAGGCACTGGGAACCAAACCAGGGACCTACCATGTGGTAGGTGGGAGGCCAATTGCTTGAGCCATATCTGCTTCCCATGGGTGACTTTTTAAAATGTTTTTTGTATTTTTTTACTTTTATATATTTTTTATTTTTTATTTTATTTATTTATTTTTATTGTTCATAAAAATCAAGATTTTTCACAGTACATACCAATATTTGTAAAATGATATATAAATACATATGCATATATGTGCATTTTCTTACATAAATGTTATTACATATATATATATATATATA
>JAQZBX010014202.1:0-38887 GCA_029593785.1 Cabassous unicinctus
AAAAAAAAGTAGTGTTGCTGCCAGTTAAAAGTATTTTTATCCCTACTTTACAGATGGAGAAACTGAGGCTAAAGGATTGAGGTAACACAGCTATGAAGGAGCAGAACTCAAAGTTTAGGTCAGATCTGCTGACTCCTAAGCCTATTCTCTTTCAGCTAAATAATTCTGCCTCTCTAGCTATTTTTCTTCTGACATCCCCACTTTGGAGAATTGCTTTAAGAAATCTTCAGCAAACCCAAAAGCCAGAGTCAATGATCTCAGAATTTAAAAATGCTAAATCTCCAAGACAGCAGCTCCTAACCTGGCTAAACTGAAAAGCTCTGCAAAAAGAATCTCAAGCCCCACTCCCAAAAGATTCTGATTTAGTAGATTTTAACTCCCCAGTTGTGGCTGATGGTCAGTTACAAGAGTGATTGCATCTGTCTGATCCTAACAGACATCTGTCTGACCCTGTGGCTGATGGCCAGTTACAAGAGTGATTGCAACTGTCTGATCCTAACAGACATCTTTCTGACCCTGGCTGATATCATCTCTGAACTTCTACTCTCTCTAATAATCTCTGACTCCTAAGATTTCAATCATCTTTCTAATTTCTGCTTTAATTTGGGAAGAGGGATTAATTATTCCTACCCTTCAGTTGTAGATGGAATAGTTTCCAAGGGATTTATACCATTAGGAAGACGGTCTTAGGCAATAACAGAAAACTTTTTGCCGGGCTGGTCCTTGATCCCGTTTTTTAAAAGTTCGGCCTTCTTCCACAATAGCAGTACAACCCCAAAGCAGCTTTTTGAGCTTCTGGCTAGGCTCAAAACAGAAAAGCATTTAATTATTTCTTGTACACTGCCTACGGGTTACATTTGCACTTAAAACACTACTACTTCTAAAATAAGTGTTTTTTAAATAATTTTATTCACACAGCTGCATTTGTATGTGTGTGTGCTGTAAATGATTGAGGAGGAATACAGCTATGCAAACTGTTCCCAGGGGCAGGTCTTAATGACTAAATTACATCCACGCCCCACAAATGTTTGGATAAGCCGTTGTGTTTGGGCATCTCACGAAGAAATTTTCACTAAGCCAGCTGATTAGCATTCATTAAAATAGATTTAAAGTATCTACTCTGGTTCTCAGACCAGCGTTGGCCAAAATTCTATTTGCTTAATTCCTCCTTGCCTGATTTGGTATTATTTCCTAATGTATCTCTTGTCACCCTACCACTTTTCCAAGGTCTTTGTCTCCACCTCCACCCTCCAGACACCTGTCCAAATGGCAGAAGTGATACTCTCAGGTTTATAGCTGCAGGTAGATTGCTGTGAATGGGGCAATAGGTACATATTATGGCAGGAGAGGGACCCAAGTCATTTTGTTCCTCCAAAAATATTTGCAATGCTTAAAAATAACATACACATAGACACTGTTAAAGTTTCATTTCTTGGGCAAGTCAAAACTGTCTTACCATTTTAAAGAAATTATTTTAAGGAAATCATTGATCATATATAAAACTGAAAGAGACTGTAGATCTGAAAGTAACAACAGTTTTTAAATTATTTCATCCACTAAGATTGAAATGACTATAACTTTGCACCCAGTAATCTCAGGCTTAGGAATTTATCCTAAATAAACAAAAATAATAATGCAAAGGTTTATGTTCAATGGTATTCTTTTGGATGTAATTATAAAAAGACAAAATTAAATCCAGCCTAAATGTTCAACAAAAGGATTTGTTAAATAATTGTGATTAATCTTTAAAATTGTCACAAAATATTTAAAGAAATAGTAAAATGTTTAAAATAACAAACAATGGGAGGAAAAGCAGATAGTAAAGCACTTTTGGATTTATATATTTTTGATACCAATTTTGTAAAAGATAAAATGCTTGTGTACATTTTCTTAAAAGGACTGGAAAGATATGAAAGGAAATGTTTACAATTACCTCTGATAAAACTGCAGGTAAAATTTTTCCAAATTTTCTACAATAAGCCTTGTTTACTTTTATATAATGGTATTAGAAGTAAAGAAAAAGGAAAACAATTGGTAGATACAGTTGTGAGACACTGAGATAAATGCTTTTATTATGAAAATATGCTTTGGTTCCTAAATAACATTAATTTAAAAATTAGTGTAATCATAACTTTCGACATTTTATTACTGAGACTACTCAGTATATACATATAATTATTCATATTACTAATTTATCAGAAAATATTTATTTAAACCTTATTCTTTTGCATAAACACATAAGTGATCTTCCTATATTGGTTTTATCCCTTCTGCTTTTCTTATTGTTTTGAGTATATGTGAAAATAACAAAAAGAGAAATACTACATGACATCTAGTACTAAATAATAATAATAAGCTTTCAAATGCTTATTAATAAGAATACTATTTCTTTTGTTGCAAAGTATCAATTTTAAGAAAGTTAATCATAACCAGGAGATGACATTTGCTTGGCACTGATATAACTCAGGCTTCTACGATCCTATATTATCTGTCTTTATTTTAAGCAGTATCACCTTATATAATTCTTTGAATCATAAGTTACTAATTCTAAGAATGATCAAAAGGAGAGTTACAGGGAAGCAGATGTGGCTTAGGCAACTGGGCTCCTGCCTACCACATGGGAGGTCGCTGGTTTGGATCCTGGAGCCTTCTAAAGAAGACAGTGAGCTGGCGCGATGGGCAGGCGTGGCAAGCTGACGCAACAAGAGACACAAGAAGAAAAAGCACAGTGAGAGACACAGCAAAGCAAGGAGCAGAGGTTCCTGGTGCCTCCTAAAGAAAACGGCGAGCTGGCACGACGGGCAGGCGCAGTGAGTTGATGCAACAAGATGACACAACAAGAGATGCAGGGAGGAAAAACATAATGAGAGACACAATAAAGCAGGGAATGGAGGTGACTCAAGCAATTGGGCACCTCCCTCCCACATCAGAGGTCCCAGGTTTGGCTCCCAGTGCCTCCGAAAGAAACAAGGAAGACGAACAGTCACAGCAAGTGAAAGACAACAAGGGGGTGGGGAGAAATAAATAAATAAATCTTTAAAAAAAAAAAAAAGGAGAGTTACAGCTTATTACATGTAATTCCTTAAGATTCAAGGTCTTTAATAAACAGTAAAAAAGGAATAAAAGATTTAAACACATAGTATTGGCTGTGGGAATTCTTAATAGCCATCTCTTCATGGGATTCATGCCCTTGAAAACACAGATAAATTACAGAAGAAAACACCATCCATTTAATTATTCCACATGGATGAGGCATAGAAAGGGAGGGGAGAGCTTCCACATAGCAACTCAGCTTTAAGTCTTTATGTATTTTATATCAGAAAAAAAAAAAATCCCACTGTTGTTGGGACAAAACAGCATGACTAATTTTAACACACCCACAAAATAGTGTTCCTCTGACAAGTTATTCAAAAGATCAGTGCCAGATATTAGAAGGAGCATAAAGTGACAGAATGCGAGTATAGAGACTAAGTTCAGTTGGTTTAGTTTTGATCTTTAAATTGAGCCACCAAATAATAATAAAATTTTCTCCATTCATCCATGCAGCATAGGACAGAAAGGGGAGGGAAGCTTAAAAGAGCTGTTTATGGGAACAAAATCAGAACTCTGAATCTACTATATACACATCGCAAATGTATTTCATCCACATTAACACAATGCTACCTCTGGTGGTGATGCAAATTAATTCTGCCAAGCTAGAGACTGTCTTAAGTCATAGTTTAAGGACCCAAAGAAATGGACTTTTGATGAGCTTCAAAACATCCCAAAATGCACCATTTTCCCAGGTGAAAGGGGAGCACCTGGATGTTGGACCAGCCCCTCTTATAAATCTGCTACTATTTAAACTCCTAACTTGGAATCTCTTCCTTATTATACCAATGGTATCATAACTGGAAAGGATTTCCCAGATAAAAAACAAACATGGTTCAAGGTTGAGACCTTATTAGCATTTCCAAGGAGCTGTAAAAAGCCTCTATTCTCTCTCCCTGCCAAGTAAATTTTGTTTGGCTGAGCTTTGGCACTGTTCCTCTGTTGTCATGGTGGGACATTATTGTCACAGCTGTCTCAGGAGGTGCAGCCTTGAATAGATTTAGAAAATAACACCCCAATAAGGAACATGATATTTGTTATACCAAAAGAGCTTTTATAAGACAACCATCCCTACTACTGCAAAACTCCAAACTGGTAACATAAAAATCACTTTGCACTTTTAAAATTATGGAACCAAAAGATGAAATTAGGTAAGTGAATGACTGTATTAACAATAGAGATAAGAACAATAAACAAAGTATACAGACGCCATCACTAAAGAGAGAAAGGAAAACAGAGAAAAGAGTATCTTCAAGAACTATTTTTCAATATGAACAATTTATATAAACTTTCTCAAAAACAATTATAACCATTCCCTCCAACTGCTTTATTTAGTAAAGTTTCTTTTTCAAAACAACCAATTATTTCCTTTTGATCCTCTTGCTCTTCAGAGGACTATTAGCAACGTGGAGAGAAGCATTTCACTAGTCTCAATTTCATATTGATTATGAATAAAAAGGTGGTTGGGGAAGTTGATAACAGAGCAAAATGTAAATATATTATGCAACATATTAGAATTTCCTTTATAAGTATGCTACCTTTAGGATATTTATGTTTAACCAGAATTGAAAATAGGAACTTGCAACTAACTTGTATTTAATTAAATGTTATTCATTATATTCTTACTAGTAAATAAGTGGCTCAGAGGTCATTGGCATCTAACTGCCTTCACAAAAGATTCCAGGTTAAAAACAGAAAACAAAACAAAAAACAAAAAACCTTTATCTTTGGTTGCTACTTGTAGCTGGCATCTTCTGAATCATGGGAAATTGAAGCATTTCTCAGTACCATCACAGACTTGCCATGGGATTTTAGGAAATTTACTATCCCAGTTATCACTCCTTTCTCTAGAATTAGATCAGTGATTAAAATTATAATATTTCCAGTGGATCAAGATCATAAATATTTAGAGATTTCTCACAGGTAAGATATAGTTGCATTAAGATATTGGTTTGAACACCTTAACAGAAACCAATATAACAGTGACTTAAATAGAATGAAGAGTTATTTCTCTCACACACAAAAGTAGGAGCTGGTGGATGATCTGGAGTATAGGATGGCTGTGTTCCAGGAGGAACCAGGGTCCTAGATTTCATCTATGTTATTGTCCTGCTAAGGCAGGAGTCAATAAACTATGTTCAGCAGGCTGGCCACCTGTTTTTGTAAATAAAGTTTCATAACAAAAAAAATTGTAAATAAATGCACAGCCATTCTATTTCTATATGTATTGTCTTTGGCTGCTTTGGGCCTACAATGGCAGAACTGAGTAGTTGTAAAAGAGACCAAATGGCCTGCAAGCCAAAATAGTTCTTATCTGTACTTCTAAAAAAAAAAAATTGACTGACTCCTGCATTAGGGCATTGTTCTCAATTGCACTGTCAAAGCTGGTTCACCATTACATTCTAGCCTGTGTGATGAGGTAAAAAAAGGAAATAAAGATATTCTCTTCAGGGCACCAAACATCTCCTTTCACATCCCATTGGCCAGAACTTAGACCAATGGCCCAACTGCCTGCAAGGGAAGCTGAAAGATGTATTTCTAGCCTGATAGCCATGTGCCCAGTTAAAAATGGGAGGTTCTATTACTAAGAGGAAGATATAGAGAAGGACATCAGAGGCCAGTTAGTAGGCTCTTCTACAGACCACCTCTATGCCCTCCCAAGTATCCATACATACACTTATAATGCATAAGAACACATTCACCTCCTTCCCAACTCCCATCCAGATACTACATCCATCTCAGAGCCAAGACCTCTGAAGTGATACACAGTCTTCTCCATCAAATCTGGTGTGGCTCCTTTTGGAGAATTAGCTCACACATTAAGGCATCCAATATGCAGTGGTGTGGCCAAAACAGTGAAACCACAATAAAAACTCCAAATCAAAGAAGAGAAGTATGGGAAATATATGGTGGTCACTGGTCCACAGCAACTGTCAAATCCTGATGATCAGAAATTGCAAAATTTCCCTGCTCTTACAGAGAAGTAAACTCCTTCGTTGGCCCACCAGATCCTTCCTGATTCTGTTCTCTGTCCATTATCCTCTGTAGCCACATCTGAAGTTGGTATTGTATACCATGCCCTACCTTGAGGGTCAAAGTTTTTTCAGCCAATTTCCTGCTGATGTGGGCTTGGAGGCCCCAGGGGTTGTACTGGGGGTTGAAAAATCATAGGTTTATAATTCCCTCAGACATTTAACAGCGGTAACTGAATGGTGCTCCTGGCATTGTACAACCTGCAAGGCTGTATGTCAAGGCTTTGATTCTGATTGAGGCCAGATTACGGGAAAGGACAAGGAGACACCTTAGAAGACACTCACGTTGAAGACAGGAGTCAAAGAGTGCTGGTTCCAGCCACAACGGGGCTGTGAGTGTGCCTGTGAGGTATATGGCTAGGGGCCTTAGGATAGAAAGAGTAGAGCTCCACCTCTTGGCATCCAGAGAGATTTAGCCAGGATACAACTCTGCCTGAGTATTATGCAAAGACAGGGAACATTTTCTCCTTCTCTGTGTCCCCTATCTTCGATATAATGACATACCAACTATGCAATATTCTACCCATCCTGCCAAGCAGAGTGAAAATGCCCTTTATTTATGAGGTTTTCTTATTATACCCAGGTCAAAATTAATCAATTCTTCCTCAGTGCTCCAACAGCACTTACACATTGTGATTGTTTACTGGCTCATATTGGTTATTTAACCTCCCTGTGCCTTGTTTCCTCCAGGAAATAATGGTAAAGAGCTCATAGAATTGTTTAGAGGATCATATTAACATTTCCATTTGTTAACACATGGAAGGCCCTTAGAATAATTTCTGTTACAGGAGGAGCACTTGATAAATGTTGGCTATGATTATTATTATGAGCCAGGGAATTCCATTTTCGTATAAGCCTTTTCGATTAGGATTCTACAACTTGCATTTAAAAGATACCTAACTACAGTTTACTTTTGGAAGAAACAGCTAAGAGTCAAGAACCAATCCCTCAAACACAAGTTCATTTTTCACCTCGAGTTTCACTGAACTGCAGAAATAGATTTTGAGAACATGTAAGTTGGAGGAAAACTAAAATTTTCAATTTCACACTGAACCTATTATGCCTCTGTACTCAGCAAGAACAGTGGATATTAGATACTGTGGTGGGTATCCCAAAACTCATGTCCACCAGGAACCTCAAAATGTAACATTATTTGGAAATAGGGTCTCTGCAGATGTGATTAAATTAAGATGAGGCCATGCTGGATTAGGGTGGGCCCTAAATCCGATGACTGGTATTCTTCTAAGAAGGGGAACGGACACACAGAGACACAGGGAAGAAGGTCGTGTGAAGGAAGACAAGCAGAGATTAGAGTGATGCTGCCACAAGCCATGGAACATCTGGAGCCACCAGAAACTGGAAGAGGAAGGGAAGGATTCTTCCCTAGAGCTTTGGGAGGGAGCATGGCTCTGCTGACACCTTAATTTCAGACCACTAGCCTCTAGAACTGTGAGAGAATACACGTCTGTTGTTTTAAACCACCCAGTTTGTGGCAAATTGTTACAGCAGCCCTAGGAAACTAATTCCGTTACTTACTCAGGGTCCATTACCCTCTTCTTCCTTCCTAACAGGACCCTAATTGTTCAAATATATATCCCTCTCCATACAGCCTCTCTGCCTTATGGTAAACTGATCCACCTTCAGCTCCTGGAGTAATCCTAAATTATCTAAAGAGGTGTGTTTTGAACAGGGAGATTTTGCCTCCCAGGAAACATTTGGCATTTTGGTTGTCACAACAGGGGGGTGGGGGAAGGGAGTGGGTTCTACTGATACCTAGTGGTTAGAAGCCAGCATGCTGCTAAACATCCTACAATGAACAGGACCGTCCTCCAAAACAAAAAAATTATCCGGCCCAAAATGCCAATAGTGCTGAGGTTGTTGAACCTGATTAAAGAGATTCCTATCCCTCTTACCAGGGGAAATGATATGTAACTCAATTCTAGCCAGTGAGATGCGAGGTGAGATTTTCTGGATGATTCTGGGAAAGTTTTCTTCTCTTCTAAGAAAAAAATCTCTCTCTTTCTCCTGTCACATGTCAACAAGTTAGCAATCAGCCTAATTGCTCCAGCAGCCGTTCTCCAATGAGAGGAACCAGCCTGAGGATTAAAGCAGAACAAAACAATATAAAAAATCTCTTTGATGACATATTGAAACCTCTGGATCTACCAATACAGGTGTTCATCCTGTCACTGAAGTTCCTCTTAGTAAGCTAACATATTCCCTCATTGTTTAAATCAGTTTGACTTGCATTTTCTATGAGTTGCATCAACACCAAGCTTTTATTAAATACCTACTGTGCCAGGTACAATATTAGGCACTGAGAAAATAAAAGTGAATAAGACAATCAATTGACCCAATGGGGAGTTTTTATTAGAAAGGAGGACATGGATTCCTAAAGAAAAAGTTATATGTGCTGTAATAAAGATAGGGTGCAATGAAAGCCTAAGAGAAGAAGTATTAGTTCTGCTTATGTGAGAAATTGAGTCTGTCTCCCTTACTAGATTGGTTAAAAGCTAAAAATCAAATCCTTTTCATCTTCTCAAATTATCAATATTTGGCATGATTCCTTGCACCGAGGTATTCACTAAAATTTGATTAATTTAGTTTAAATATTTATCAAAAGGATCATTTTTATTAGATTTTCTCATGTGCTTGCTGATTTTTAAGGATATGAATCCAAATGCAATGCACATTTCCCTTAATATTTCCTCCTATTTTGCCAGAAGTCTCCAGCCCTATCTAGTATATATGTATGTATTTGTATCATACTTACAAAATGCATTTAAGATGCCTTAACTATTCAGACAGAATTTAAACTGAAAAAAAATTAACCAAAGTAAAAAGACAAAGTTTAGTTTAAAAGATGGAGAAGGAAGAAGTAGAAGGAAGGAGGAGACATTCTTAAACTTGGAAAACCTCAGAGGATTATATCCGTTTGCTCAGTAAAGGTGAAAACACTTAATTACAAAGCTATGAGTTGCAGATGAACTAAACACAAATTTACTGTTTACTGATCATCTGTGCTTAGAAGTGTCCTTCTCACTGCTCCTTGCACACCCATCAGAAAATAGCTTATCCTCAGTGGACTCATCTATCACATCATCAGCATGGCCTTATCCCTAATGGATATTCCTAAGGAGGTATACCGGCCAGAGTTCCTTAATTCCCAACTATATCTCTGATATATTCCTATATTCCTAATATTTCAGGCTAAAGTGAAGCTACAATTACAGTCCTTGGGCTACCCAAAGGACTAGTATCTAAAGCCTCACAGAAAGTAGCAATACACTTTTTTGAAAGAAGATTGAGATGGAGAATCTTTTCAAACAAGGCTTTACCTGGCTGGATGAAGCAAATCACTTCCAGCTCTGGCAGTCTCACCTTCTGAAAACTTACCAAATTAAATGAAAATTCTATTCTAAAGTTTCAACAACTGTCATTTACATTTCAAAGAAGAAAGCTATTTTAAGGTTGCATAAATATTCCTTCAAAAAAGGTTGATATTAATTATGACTGCTGGATTGCAAATGACACAAACCCAATTTCAATTAGCTTTTGCAAAAGAGCAAATGACTGAGTTTTCTTGAAAGTTCAAAAACATCTGTATCCAGGGACCAAACTGATATTGGAATCCTTCATTTCTCTCTGTCTCCACTCCGCCTCTGTGGGTTAGTTTACTCTTACTATAAGACAGACTCCAAGTGGCTTAGGAAGATTACTATATGCAGCTCCATGCTACATCCTAATCTAGCAACTTCTGCAGAAGAAATCTTCCCTACCATCAGCCATCTATCAATTCAGTGAAGGTCTCTTATTGGGTCTTCTTTGATCAATTGGCTCATTCCTAGACCAATCACTGTGTCTAGAAGAAGGGGTCAGTATGACTGGCTAACCCTGGCTCATGTGCTATCCTATTGCCAAATGAGTGAGGTCCTGGAAATTACAGCCTATTAGAATCACAGAAAGTAAAGGACAGGCAATTCCTGAAAGGAAGGGATACTGAACAAACAAAAAATGCCCCCTACAGTAGGAAAGCACACAGTCAGGTAAATTATATTGCCCCAGAAAGTTTTTAGACATATGTTTTAGGAGGACTGTGGCCACCAGTGCTTTTCCAATTTTAGAGGATTTGGGGGGAAGAAGCAGTGGCCTTCTTCCTTGGATCTAGTAACCTTGCATCATGGGACTTTGTGTTGTCTTAACCCTGCAGTCTGCATGTCCCACAATTTAACTCTTCTTTTTGCTGAATTACCACCGATAACATATTTAGCTCCTAGATATTCTATCCTCTATAAGACAGGACAAGTAGCCTCTAATATGCCATGTAATTCTTTTCTAAAGCACTTTAAAATCCTGGGAAGACTGGGGTTATAGCATATGCTCCAGTGAGCCTGTTAAGATTACTCATGATGACTCTAGGCTATGTTTGGAACTCTTTATGAAGTGAATAAAACAGATGGCTAGCAGTGGCTAAAATTGAAAGTTGTTTGAAAAATGCTGAGAATCAATTACTTTAACACTCTTCGAGCTTAAAGTTCTTTTAAAATGACGGGACAATATTTATTAGGAAACATATTTCTTCTGGAATGAACTCAGCTCAAGGAGAGCAGATGTGCATAGAAAATGGGACTGTAATGTTCTCAGAAATGAATTTAGGTGATGCGAAGAAAGAATTACTAGCTTCACATCCATATCACAGAAGTCTTGAGGCATAAATAATTGATGGTGATTACTTTAGAAATATTCTAAGCCAAGACACCACCAAAAAAGAAAAGTATTTTTCTCATTAACTTTCTAATAGCACATATTATTCACAAGACAGGATTGGACATGCTATATTTTGGAATAGTGACCTATTTAGGAGTTTGCTTGGGCCAGAAATAGCAAAATGGTGGGAAAAGCAAGTTTCAGGATTCTGAATCCTAGAAACTATGCCAGTAGGACCTTCTGAGGGCCAAAATAAGACAATGAATCAGCAAGGCCAATTGTGAGAATGCAGCTGTGAGACTGCTGAAAGAAATGATGCAGTAGAAAGCAAATATATAAAACGGATACACAACCAATCTGAGAGCAGTATTAGCACTCTGGAGGACAAAATTAGTATTTAGAATGACTCTGACAAGTTAGAGACATGGGTCTAAGAGAAAACAAAACAAAACAAAACAAAATAGAATAAATTTCAGCAAGATAGTCACAAATTAGTATCTATAGGACCAAAATATGGCTATAGGCAGGAGATGAACAGCAATGGAACATGGTGCACCACACTCTAAACAATACAGATTTTTGTAAAATACAGATAGTATCTTGTCCATCTTATTCATTTTACAAATGAGAAAACTAAGATTTGCCCAAAGAAGGTATTTCAATTCACTCTTGTTATGCAACAAACTATCCCCAAAATCAATGTCCTAAAAAATTTTTATTTGCTCATACTTTTTTTTTTTTTAAGATTTATTTATTTACTTGATCCATTTTAACCAACCCCCTTCCCCATTTGCTGTTTTGTGTCCATTTGCTGGGCAATTCTCTGTTTCATCTCTTCTCATCCTCCAGTCTTCACCAGGATTTGATCCTGGAGACCTCTGATGTAGGAGAGAGGTGTTTTGCCATCTGCGCCACCTTGGCTCCTGGTTTTTGGAGCTTTCGGAGCATCTCGTCTTGTCTCTCCTTTTACGTCATCATCTTGCTGCATGGCTCCCGGGGCCTGGCGGCTCACCGGCACACAGAGCTTGGTAGCCCATGCACCTTCTATATATATATTTTTATTTTACTGGGAGGTCCCAGGGATCGAACCCAGGTCCCTCCATATGGCAGACGGGCACCCGACCATTTGAGCCACATCTGCCCCCTGCTCATACTTTTGCAATTTGGACAGGACTGGGCAAGAATAGATTGCCTCTGCTTCTCGTAGCATCAGTTGGGGTAATACCACTATGACTAGAGGATCTGCTTCCAAGATGGTCTCACTTGTATGGCAGGAAAGTTGGTGCTAGATGTTAAGTAGGACACCAGCTGGGACTGTTAGGGATGTGGTTCTTCCAACATGGCCTCTCCATGTGATTAGGTTGGATTCATGGAGAGATCATGTGGAAGACAACTGTTCACAGCCTGACGGTCTCAGGGTAGTGAGACTTGGCTCCCCCCAGAAAGCTCATGGTGTCACTTCTTCTACATTCTGTTGGGTGAAGCAGATTTCAGGTCCAGTGTAGATTCAAGGGGAGAAGATTACACAGGGACATGAATCCCAAGAGGTATGGTTCACTGGGGAGTCACCAAAGTAACAAATCACCACAGAGGACATGTTACTTGTACAAAGTTAACTATAAGCTACTATCAGTTAGAGGAAATTTTGATTCTAAAGTGTCTGTAAAATAGAACATTAAAAAAGAAAAACGAGGGGGAAAGAAGAAAAGGAAATAGGCAGAAATAGTAAAATAATGATCCTATTATAAGGAACCTGGCCAATTCTCAGCTTCACAACTTAAAAGAAACCTGGAAATCTTTGAGATAATACAGGGGAGAGCAGTACTTATGACTGGAGGATAGGAAAATAAAACTTACAATGAAAACTTTAAAAATATGTAGCCTGGAAAAAAGAAAACTGAAATGTGACTTAATAAGGACCCTCAAAGCCTGTTTATGAACATTCACCACCAGTTCCTAGTCTCCAAGAACAGAAAATGAGGACATCTATTTGAATTAGTTATATAAGATTTAGGTCGAAAAAATTTCTTGGAATAGACTATGGATTAGAAAAAGGAGAACATAAATATTTCCTTCTAAAAATCCTTGAAAGGGTAAAATAGATAGATGGGAAAATTTTCTCTGCCCCTGAAAAAAAAAAAAAAAGGAACCCTCATTTTTATGCCCCTGTCTTTTCTCTCTGCTCCACATCCCATCTAGACTGGAGATTCCTTGAAGGCAGGGATCATGTCATGGTCTTTTTATCCCACAGTGTACAGCTTGCTCTGCACAGAGTATGTTCTCAATAAATAAAGTGTTTAGATATTTTTCCCCATTCTAATGAATTGGGTGCTAATCACTATTCATTCTTTAAATTCAATTGCTATTTACTGAGAATGCTGGGCACTAGGCTATACACAATGAGATACTGTGTTTGGCAAAACAAACATGGTTTCTCTCCTTACAGTATAAGAAGCAGCCTATTTTTTTAAAGGAAACTACAAGATGATAGATATTAAAACAGAGGGACTGACTGATCTTGGGAACTATACTAGTAAGTGATTATGAGCATGGGTTCTGGAGTTGGACTGCCTGGGTTCAAATCCTGACTGCAAGTTTCTTAATAATTCTGAATACTGAGTTTTCTGATCTGTAAAGAAGGGTAATAATAATATCTATCTCATAAGATTGTTATGAAATTTAATCCTAGTATAAGTTAAATGTCCATTGGGCTCATTTTTGGTTTTTAGTTTCTTTTTTGAGCAGTTCTAACCATTTGTAGGCATTGATTTTTCTTAGACCTCTTTCTCTAAGAAGTTTTTCTTGAAGTTCTTCCAAAAAACCAAAGAGAAAATTTGATTTGTTTTTTTTAAATAGATTAAAATTCATTCTATCTTGCAATTACCATATGTATCCAAAGGGCCCTTATAAATTCTAAGATAAATTATGGAATATTAATGACATCATTTTTCCTATATCTTGAAATATTTTAGAATTTTTTCTTTTATTTTAGTATTTATCATATTAGGAATTATTTCATCATTATTGATCAATTATTCTCAATTATGATGAGAAAGAGAATAAGAGAATAAGAAAATGGAAGAATTATGGAATTACCTAGAAGGATAACACAGTAATGAAATAAATCATCATTAATATATCACTCTTCAATTTTGTATTGCATCGACCAAAATATTGAATCATCTCTCAAAAATATATGAACAAACCAATTTAAAAGTGGGCCAAAGACTTGAATAGACATTTCTTCAAAAATACATGAGCATCATACTTACCTGGCAGGAGGATACCATGATCACGAAGGGGGTTTTCCCAGGGCGAGGCTTATCCATTGCACTCCGGATGTGCTGACCCCTGCGATTTTCCCAAATGTGGGAGACTCAACTGCATAACTTGTGGTAGTGGGGGACTGCGTTCATGCTCTCCCCTAATAAAAGAACAGAAAAAAGAAAAAGAAAAAAGGAAAATACATGAACATGGGAAGCAGATGTGGCTCAAGCAATTGGGCTCCCATCTACCATATGAAAGGCCCTGGGTTCGATTCCCAGGGCCTCCTGGCGAAGACAAACTGGCCCATGCTCGCAGAAAGCTGATGGCCTGCACCCATGGAGAGTTAGCGCAGCAAGATGACACAACAAAGGGAGACAAGCAGACTCAGAAAAACACGCAGCAAATGAACACAGAGAGCAGACAGCGAGTACAAGGGGCAAGGGGGAGGGGGATAAATAAAATAAATCTTTAAAAAAATACATGAACAAACCAATTTAAAAATGGGCCAAAATTAAAGTAGACTTACTATTATTCTATTATTATAGACTTATTATTCTAGCAATGGAAGAACTTGTATCATTGATATAAAGGCAGAATCCACCAGAGGTTCTGAGGGGAGGGAGAGGGAAGAATAGGTGCAACATGGGGACATTTTTGAGATATTAGAATTGTCCTACATGACATTGCAATGACAGATATAGGCCATAATACATTTTGTCAAAACCTATAAAATTGTATGGGGCAAAGTGTAAAGTATAATATAAACTATAGCTCATGGTTAGTAGCAATGCTTCAATATGTGTTCATCAGTTGTAAAAAATGTACCACACTAATTAAAGATGTTAATATGGGAAAGTGTGGGAGGGGTAGGGGGTAGGGTATATGGGAATCCTCTATTTTTATTTTTTAGGTACCAAGGCCAGGGATTGAACCTGGGACCTCGAATGTGGTATGTCAGCACCCAACCACTTGAGCTACACAGGCTCCCATTCTTTTTATTTTATTTTTTTTTAAAGATTTATTTATTTTATTTTATTTATCCCCCCCTTGCTGCTTGTGCTGCTGTGTCCATTCGCTGCGTGTCTTCTCTGTGTCTGCCCATCTCCCCCTTGCTGTGAGGTCTTGCCGCATCAGCCCACGGCTCTGCGCGAGCCGGCCTGCCCTCACAAGGAGGTGCTGGGAAGCGAACCTGGGGCCTCTCATATGGTAAACAGGTGCTCTATCCATTACGCCACACCCGCTTCCTGCCGTGAGGTTGCTGCATCAGCCCACCACACCGCTCAGGCCGGTGTGCCCTCACAAGGAGGCCTCCGGACGCGAACCCGGGCCTCCCATATGGTAAACGGGGGCTCTATCCACTGAGCCACACCTGCTTCCCTCCTTTTATTTTTGATGTAACATTTATATAATCTAAAGCTTCTTTAAAAAAAAATATATATATATATATATATATTTTTTTTTATTTTAAATGGGCCTAAGACTTGAATAGACATCTCTCCAAAGATGATATACAAATGGCCAGAAGCACACAAAAAGATGCTCAACATCATTAGCCAACAAGGAAATGCAAATCAGAACCACAATGAGGTGCCATTTCACACCCATTAGAATAGCTGCTATTTTTAAAATATGGAAAAGAACAAGTGTTGGAAAAGATGCAGAGAATTAGGAACCCTCACACTGCTGGTGGCAATGTAAAATGGTGCAACTGCTGTGGAAGACAGTTTGGCAGTCCCTCAGAAACCTAAGCATAAAACTACCATATGACCTGGCAATACCCCTACTAGGTATACACCTAAAAGAATTGAAAGCAGGGATTCGAACAGATATTTGCACACCAAATGTGGCAGTTTGAAGCTGTATGTACCCCCAGCAAGACGTTCTTAAGTTTAATTCATTCCTGTGGGTGTAGACCCATTGTAAATAGAACTTTTTGAGGAGGTTGCTTCAGTTAAGGCATGACCCACCTAATTCAGGATGGATCTTAATCCTCTTACTGGAGTCCTTTATAAATGAAATAAATACACAGAGAGAGAGGAAAGCCATGGAAGCAAGAAAATGAAAGCAATGAAACCCAGCAGATGCCACCATGTGCCTTGTCATGTGGCAGAGGAGCCAAGGGTCGCCAGCAGCCAGTCTTTGGGAAGAAAGCATCACCTTGATGATGCCTTGATTTGGACATTCTCGTGGCCTCTAACTGCATGCTAATAAATTCCCATTGTTTAAAGCCAACCCATTTCATGTTTAAACTGCATGTGGTAGACTGTGATGTACTCCAGTCCCCCTTCAATGAAGAACTTCCTGCCCTAGCTGCTAGGAGTACTATTAGCAGTACTTTGAGCAGCCTAGGAAACTAAAACAGCAATGATCATAGCAGCATTATTCACAATTGCCAAAAGTAACCCAAGTGTCCATCAACCGATGAATGGATTTAAAAAATGTAATATATCCATACAATGGAATATTATTCAGCCATAAAAAGAAAAGAAGTCCTGATACACGCAACAATATGGATGAAACTTGGAAACATCATGTTGAGTGAAATAAGCCAGACACAAAAGGACAAACATTATATGCTATCACTGATTTGAAATAATTAGAAAAAACAAACTCATAGAGTCCGAATCTAGACTATAGGTTACCGTGGAACAGGATAGAAATAGGGAATGGGAAGTTAAGGCTTAAAATGTACAGGTTTCCTATTTGGAATAAAGAAAATGTTTTGTTAATGAATGGTGGTGATGGTAACACAACATTGTGAACATAATTAACAGCACTGAAATATATATCTGAATGAGATTAAAGGGGGTAATATTAGATTGTATATATGTTAACAATAAATTTTTTTAAAAATCCATGGAAGTACACTACACAGTGAACCCTAGGTTAAACCATGGACTATAGTTAACAGTACAATTATAAAAATGTGCAATCATCAATGGTAACAAATGTTTCACACCAATTCAAGGTGTTAATAATTGGGTAGTATATGAGAATCCTGTATTTTATGAATCATTTGTTCTGTCAAACCACTATTTCTCTAATAAGAAAAAATATCATGAAAATGCCATTTTGAGTCATTTTTTAGCTTTTATTGAACACAGTTGAGAGATTTGAGTGTGTAAGCCAAGTGCAGAGGATAAAGGTTAGAGAAGGGGAAGCCCTTCATGTGATGCACAACTATGACAACAGAGAAATGGCATATGAATAACTAAGATTTAGAAAACACTTCTCTTGATTATCTTGAAATTCCTCAGCTAGATTACAAATGCACAGAGAGGATGTGTAATTTTTATTCTCCCATGCTGGACTTTGCAGTGCTCACAGTATCTTTTGAATAAATGTTTGATTGAGAGAAATGGATTCAAATCAGTCAACATCAGTAAAGTAGAATAGTTAGAAGCATGAATCTTGCAGCCCAATTAACCTAGGTTCTAATTCCTGCTCTGCTACTTAATAAATGTTTGACCTTAAATAACTTGCCCCTCTGAGCCACAGTTTCATCATCTGCAAAAGAGAAACAATAATAGCATCTATATCATAAGACTGATAAGGATAATTGAAATAATATGGGTAAAATGCTTAGTACAGCACTCAGTAATTGCTAGCCTCTGTTATAATAATAATGACAATAATAATAATTATCATTATTATTTTCTCCTGGTTAACAGATGTCTTTCATCAATATAACAGTTAACTGTTAAAAAAAAACAAATTTCAAGAGTATTAATACAATAGTCCCACATGATTATTTCTTTTACAGGGTAAACCAGCTTTTCATTTATTGTTGTGATTTATGATGGGATTACATTTATCAAGGTGGTGAATTAAAAATCTGGGCCTGGCTTTTCCCTTTACAAGCACGAGAATTTCTTAGGAATAATTGAATAACACTGAATTGTATCTTATAAAAGCAAAAGGGAAGAATAAAATTCTCTTTATCATGTGAAAAGGGATTAGCACTTAAGGCTACAGAAAAACAACCTAAAATTTGAAACTTCTTCTGGGCCAACTTGATATATGTGTGCAAAGCAGAAATAGGTTATAATATTTTTTCCCACGTATACCAACTCTTAACTCTTGCTCAATAAAAACAAAGCTTGGGAAATAATACCATGTTTTTTTTTAAACATCTGTTAACTAGACGAGAATAATATTAATAATGATAGCTAGCACTTAATAAGCACCATAATAAATATTTCACATGCATTATCTTATTTTTTCTTATGTAGTAGATACTGGGGGGGAAAAAGACACATTAATGGTTTTAAACCTTGAGAAATAGATCCTAATTATAAGAAAGGTACATTTGGCGGACTGTGATGTACTCCAATCCCCCTTCAATGAAGAATGTCTTGCCCCAGCTACTAGGAGTACTGTTAGCAGGCAGCCTTCAATTGTGTTAAAATCTTAAGGGAAAAATAAAAAAATAAAAAACCTTAAGGGAATTTTTTCACACAGCCTGCAACTGTCACTTAGCCCCTTCTGGGATTGCTTCAGCTGCAGAGAGCAGTCTTACCCAAAGTCACACCCCTTCTGGGGTACCCTATATCCAATGACTGATGGATGTGAGAATATAAAGACTTAGCCAATTTAACACAACCCTGAAGGGCCATTCTAGTTCCAGAGCTCCTCATGGGGTCTGCCGAGGCCATAGTTAGTGTGTGTCACAGACAGATTTCTTCTTCTGCTTCCTTCCCCATCCTTCAACAGGTTTTGATCCTGAGGGCACTGCTTGATAAACATCCTGCATGCTGAACTCCATCTCAGAGTCTGCTGCCTGGGGAAACCAACTTGCAGTAATGCAAGTATGATCTCACATCGTTAATAAATTATAATACTAAATTTAATTATTGTGAAATATTGAATCTTAGACAAGTTACATTATTCCTAGTCTTATTATGCACCCTTCTATAGCCTGTAGGTTGGAGAGATGACTGTAAAATAGCTATGCTTGATGCACAGAGTAAAGTACTAGTTCCAGCACAGAGTTGTAGGTATATATTGGGAAACAAAATTTGTCAGACTATTAGTTAGCCAAAGGAGTGCTGATGCAAAGTACCAGAAATCTGTTGGCTTTTATAAAGGGTATTTATTTGGGGTAGAAGCTTACAGTCACAAGGTCCTAAAGAGTCCAACTCAAGGTTACTTCCTTACCAAACTCTGTTGCCATGTGTTAAAAGCAAGATGGCAGCCATCGTCTGCGAGGATTCAGCCTTTCTTCTTCCCCCCAAGGCTCCGTGGTCCCAGCTTCTTCTGATCTTAACTGTAGGCTGTCATAAGGCTCATCTCTCTCCCCGGGGCTCATTTTTTTCGGGGCTCAGCTGCTCTGTTCTCTTCCCAAGGTCAGCTGTCGCCTATCAGGCTCATCTCTCTTCCTGGGGCCTCTGCTGTATCTAATGAGCTGTCTCTATTCCTCTGTGTTCTTCTCCTCTGTGTGTCTGCTTCCATGTGAGAGTCTTTTTATCAGCCCACCAAGGGGGTGGGGACTCAGTGCTGAGTCACACTTTAATGATGTGGTTGAATCAAAACCCTAATCTTAACATAATTTAATCATACACCTCAACGCAATCTAATACAATCAGAGGGTTATCATGCTCAGAGGAACAGACTAGTTTACAAACATAATTTCTCTTTTTGGAATTCACAAATAATCTCAAACTGCCACACAGACTAAAAGGGATAACCAATCCTCTTAACCAAAATAAAAAGAATAAGGATTTTCCTTTGGAATAAAGGACAAATGTAAAAAATACCTTCTAATTGGAAAAAATAACTGCAGAAATTGTATAAAATAAAAAGGATAAGATATCTATTCAACAAATGGTGCTGAGAGAACTGGATATCCATATCAAAAAGAAAGAAGGAGGACCCCTATCTTACATCTTATATAAAAATTAATTCAAAATGGATCAAAGACCTCAATATAAAAGCGACAACCATAAAACTCCTAGAAGAAAATGGAGGGAAACATCTTCAAGATCTTGTGGTAGGCAAGCATGAGCAATGAAAGAAAAAAATAGATAAATGGGTCCTACTCAAACTTAAACACTTCTGTGCTTCAAAGGACTTTGTCAAGAATGTGACAAGGCAGCCTACTCAATGGGAGAAAATATTTGGAAACCCCATATCCAATAAGGATATCCATGTTATATAAACAGATCATACAACCGAACAATAAAAAGACAAGCAACACAATTTAAAAATGGGCCAAAGACTTGAACAGACATTTCTCCAAAGAGGAAATACAAATGGCCAAAAAGCACAAGAAAAAATGTTCAACATCATAAGCTACTAGGGAAATGCAGATGTCTACACTGAGATATCATTTCACATCTTATAGAATGGCCATTATTACAAAAACAGAAAATTACATGTGCTGGAGAGGATGTGGAGAAATCGGAACACTCTTTCACTGTTGGTAGGAATGTAGAATGGTACAGCCTTTGTGGAAGACAGTTTGGCGGTTTCTCAAGAAACTAAATACAGAACTGCCATGTGATCCAGCATTCCTGCTACTAGGCATATATTCAGAAGAACTGAAAGCAAGGACATGAGCTGACATTTGCACACCAATGTTCATAGCAGCATGATTCACAATTACTAAAATATGGAAACAACCCAAGTGTCCATCAATCAATGAGTAGATAAACAAAATGTGATATATACATGCAATGGAATATTTATAAGTATACAAACGTTTGAATTTTTAATAAAAATGGAATTTTCTATACATATTGCTCTGCAACATGTATGTGACCCTTTTACATCCACACTGTAAATCTAGCTCTTTCATTTTAATAGCTGGATATCCATTGTATCCTTGTACCATAATACAACCTTCCCATTTTAATAGATTTTTAGTTTGTCTCCAATTTTTTTGCTTTTGATATATTCCAGTGACTATCCTTATGCATACATCCTTTGGAGGTTTCCATAAAAACTAATAGTAATGGAAAATAAGATTTCTATTAACTGTGGCAATTATATTAGTTCTCCAAAGCAAAGATGCACCAAGAGAATCGAAGGATCATTTTGACATCTATTGGATGTCATTGACCACTGACCATGCAGAAAAAAAAAAAACTAATGAAGCTCTCAAGAGAATGTTTGTGTGTGTGTCTAGATATTTTTATCTGTGTAGATTGCAATAAATTGAGTTTTGAAATTTTTGCTCTCAAGGTAATGCAGAATTGAGATTGTATCACTGTCTTGTAGATTCCATTTATTATCACAGCATCTTCATACTTGAATCTTCTTCTCGACAACATAAATGCCCAATAGTCAACAATTTGAACAGCTCTAGTGATATAAAACTCACTACTTCCTGAGGCAATTCAGTCTTTTACTCTTTGAAAATATCTCCCTCATAATGAGCCAAAATTTTACTGAACCCCTATCTCTTCCATTCACTGAACAAAATTTTACCTAGAGATCATCCAGAAGCAGCCTGATTTTTCATTCTCCTCTTGCCTCCTCTACCTTTGTCTTCTTCCAATTAAACAAATTAATATTGTTTCATTGTTCCTTGATATCCTAATTTCATATACCCTCGTCATCCTATCTCTTCTGAAGGACAGGCTGACATTATGAGGCATAAAATTGAGCAGCAGAAGGTAGAATTAAGTTATCACCTTCCTTACTTCAGATATACACCTGAAGTATATTTCAGTTGCAAGGGAGCTAGAAAATAATGTATTTCCTTTTTTGGGAGCTACACCCTGCTGCTGATTCTGCATAACATCCACAGATAGTCATAATAATGAAATAAAATGTTTTCACTATCAAACAGCATTTTGTTCCCATTTAAAAAGTGGTTCAGTCTAATATTTCTATATTTCTCTCATTCTTAAAAAATAACCACAATTAAGTTGCTTTTATACTTAAAGATGATCCCAAATGAATTGCACACATACACACTTCTTGAGAGGAAATGAACCATTTCAAGTAAAACATGTATCTAAGAGAGTTTTATGTTTTACTTTTTAACATGCAAAGGTAGAGATTTTTTGGTCACTTTTGTTTTCTTTACTATTCTCTCTTTTTTTAAAGTGGAACCAGGAAAATCTATTTCGGTGCTTATTCACAGTTCTCAACTTATGTATGGGACAACGCCTTTGCCCCTATTGGAAAGATTTTTTTTCCTAGTATAGCTAGTTATAAATTTAAATATTTTCTTTGTTCAATATGTAGAAGTTTTTTTCTTTTTGAAGAATTATGACTGATGATCCAAAAAACTTAATTATGCCTAGCAAAATTCCATCATCTCATTTCCCAAGGGGTATTGTGAGCCGTGCCTCACCAGCCAGGATATACAGGCACTTTTTATAAAGCGGTTCCACATGAATGTCTGTTTCTCACTTGTGTTCTCCATGGCTGGGAATCACCTCTTTGAAAAACACAATGCCATGCTGAATGTGCACTTTTCACTAAAACGTGACCTGTTTCCAGGCGGGTATCTGTGCTCCACATTCAACTAAACCTTTGGCTAAATTCACACCCACATATTTTGAACATTCTTCTGGCCTAAAACTGCACCCAGAGCATCTGTTCTGCACAAAGGATTAATGGAAAAAAATGTGTGCGCAGGTCAGAAGCTGGCTTAGTCACTGCACATCCCCCTTCTGGGCTTGGTCAGTCCACAAAATGTATCAGCCAAGTGGAGTTTATGGCTTACTTTAAATCTTAAACATTTTAAACATACAGTTAGGAAGGCAGGAAAAAGAAAATGAATCTTAAAAAACATTCTTTCTTTTTTAGCTCTTGTCCACTTGATAACCTCTTATGGTTTCTAATATTAGACTCTTAGAGAAAAGTCTTTCCCTTAGGATGTTTTATTATAAACAACAGCATAAGATGTTTTTTCCCATGAATGCAAAGAACAAGGAAAACACTATCTTAAGCCTCAAAAGTAAGGGGAAAAAAACTTTTATGTATATTTCCCTCCCCAAAAAAATCTTTCTTTTCCTTTTTTCCCTGAGTCACCTCTAGAAAAAGAACATAAAGATAACCAATTCTGGGAAGTAGAACTTAATATATTTTTAAGGAAAATGTATTTTTAAATGTAGGTGTTCACATGAATATCTTTTTTTGATTAATGGAATACTTAAAACAGACATTAAAGACTAATTACTGAACATATCATTCTCAAATAAAATCTCCCAAGTTATACTATATAAATCCTCCGTCAAATTTCCATCTTGTAAACAGAGTTAAGTGGTCTTAAAGATGACTAAAGAAGTCGCATCAGTTTTGCCTAAGGAAATGTTTGGGAATTATAAAAGAAAGAACTCCTCTTTCATAAACAAGGGTACATAACATTTCTCTCTTTCTGCTATATACCAGGGCCCTTCCACACACAAGGTGTAAAGAACCAACGCCTTCCAAAATGCTGTGCTACAACCCAGGGAGCTCTTGACGGAAACATTGAGGGCTTTCCGCTTTGCCTGTTGTAGCCGTTTCTCTAAATGTTCTGTTGACTAGTTAGTCCTTCTTTATAGCATTCTGTGCTTGGAATAGCTTCTATGATTTCCTCTGAGCCTGCCTTCCAGTCCATGAAAATAGAATCGAGAATACTGAACTGCACATTTCCTCCCCAGACTTGTTCAACCCTACACCACCACCACCACCCCCACACCCACACCCCCACTTAAGAAAGCAAGAAGAGAACTTAAGAATTCATAAGTGAATGTGACAGAGGTGATAGTGAAACTACTATGGAATCCTTGGTTCCCATGCCTCTCCAAGGACAGGTTAATTAAAAACACTGACAGAATTTTATAAGAAAGCAAGTTAAACTCTAATGGATCCACACAGCATTGGCCGAAAGACATCATGAAAATAATGCTACCAAAAACAAAGAACTAAAGTAAAAGAGTAAATGCTCCCCAAGATATGGTTTTCAACAGATTTCAGCTGTAGCTTCAGTTCATTGTGATTCTTTTTATAAAGATTTATTTTTATTTATTTAATTATCCCCCCCTTGCTGCTTGTGCTCATTGTGTCTATTTGCTGTGCATTTTTCTGTGTCTGCTTGTCTCCCTTTGTTGGGTCCTCTTGTTGCTCAGGCCGCCAGCTCACTGCGCCAGGGGCCAGCTTGCCTTCACCAGGAAGCCCCGGGAACCGAACCCAGGGCCTACCCATATGGTAAACGGGAGCCCAACCAATCCCCATTGTGATTCTAATCTCTTAAGGAAATGTGTCTATGAAAAATATTTTCCCTGGCTTTTCTATTCCTTAGGAGTCAGACACTAGCTATTTACATTTTAAATAGTTTTCACTCATTTTTTTCATGTTTTCTATTTAAATTGACACCTTTCAAATGTTAGTGAGTGTGGATGGAAAGCATACTTCACAAATCTAAATGCTTGGTGTTTTTTTAGCTAGCAGAGCAGGAGAGACAACTGCTTTGCTGAAAAGCATTATCCCAGAGCACCCCCTTATGGCAAAATGCATTAAGGAAGGGCTTCCCTGGAAAAAGTCAAAATTTTTTCAAACATTCATTTTAGAGGGATAGATTTTGCTTTTCTACTCTTAAGACATTTTTTCCATTTTTGGAAATTATTCCATTTGACAGGGAATTAGAAATCACCTCGGCACTCAGGAGAATTGTCCCAGTTCATTTTATTGGTATTCATGACTTCAAAAATAAACTTTTTTCATGCTAGAACAACTTGGAAACTTATACTTTGGATTCACCCAATCAAGGCAAACTTAATCTAACCCAGTTTTTATACTTCTGATGAACTTAATTCCCAGCATGATTTCTTCTACTATCGGCTAGATTTGAAGTATTTTATGAAGTGTTGTCTCTCGTTTACACCCCCTGATCTCTGAACTCTTCTTAGCTCAGTGTAAACTGTTATTCACTAATAACAGTAAGTTTTTATTCACTAAACAGGATCACTGATTCCTGTTGTTAAGAACACGAATGGCCACAGCTGTAAATATGATTCTCTGGAGGGTTTATGCTGCAGCTGGAAAGACAAGAAATGAGATACTTCTGACCCAAGCAGACAAATGTTTATAATAATTTAGCATGGCAGGAAATTTGCTCAGAACTTCTTTTTCCTGTGTTTTTTTTGTTTTGTTTTGTTTTTTCACACGTTACCTAGATTTTTCAAGTGTTCTTTAGGTATTGAGAATAAATCTCTGTGTTTTTTTATTAAACATAAAAAACAAACACACATGGCATTCAAATTTAAACATGCTTGGACAGGAACTTATATGATAGAACTTAGTTTAATAGTATCTCTAAATACAAGTCAACTGAATAGTATTAGATACTGAGTTTCTCTATTATTTTGAGAAAATGTTCTCATTGTTAAATAGCAATCACCTTATCCTGAAGGCATAGTATAAATCCCTTCATTGTAGGGTTCCAAAAAGGTCGGGCCTCACTAAGGAAGTCTGAGCTTTACAAAGTTAGATGAGATCTAGGTGTTAAACAGGGAACCCAAGCCAGAGGGTGGTCACTTGAGAAACAGGCTCACAGAATACTAGTGTATTAGTCAGCCAAAAGGGTGCTAATGTGAAATACCAAAAATGGGTTGGTCTTTATAAAGGGTATTTATTTGGGGTAGAAGTCCACAGACACCAGGCCATAAAGCGTTAAGTTTCTTCTCTCACCAAAGTCCATTGCCACATGTTGGAGCAAGACAGCTGCCGGCGTTTGCCAGGGTTCAGGCTTCTTGGGTTCCTCTCTTCCTGGGGCTGCGTTTCTTTCAGGGCTTAGCTCTTCTGGTTCCTCCACAAGGTCAGCTGTAGACTATCAGGCGAACGGCTCACTTCTCTTCTCCTGGGGCCTTCTCTCCAACATCAAAACTCCAACATCAAAATTGCTTCTCAAAAACTGCTTCAACTCTGTTCTTGCCATGTCTTTTATATTTGATTCCCCACCCACCAAGGGGTGGGGCTCAATACCCTACTGATGTGGCCCAGTCAATGCCCTAATCCTAACTTAATCATGCCCAGATTATCAGATCAGTTTACAAGCATGATCCAATCATATTTTCGGAATTCATAATTACATCAAATTGCCCAACGGCTACAACTAGGCTACAAAGGGTAAAGGCAGGAGGGATTATTATTAAACAAAGGCCCAAACCAAATGTCCAAACCACCTGCTTCCAGCCATAAGAGTGGGCCAGCTGCTACCAGGTTTTGGGTCCTCAGGGGCAGAGATGGAACAGGTTGTCCTCCCTGAAGCATCTAGGGGTGGGAAAATTTTAAGAAGACCAAATAACAGTTCTTAAAGAGTTCCAAGAATAAAGCCAGGGTAACCAAGGTCAATCAAGGTCCAGAGGGCAGGAAACAAAATTTTGAGCCAGAAAAGGAGCCAGTCTTTAGTAATGTTGGATGGGCCCTGGGCAATGTCTGTGAATGGAGTTTTCCTTTATTTGGCTGTTGAGTTGGGGCAGATAAAAGTTACAGGATGAGGGTGAGAGAGAGAGAGAGAGAGATGGACATGGAGAAAGAGACTGAGACATTTATTTCCTTACCCTTACCCTAATGCTTCTCCTACTGTCCATACCATATACACACGTAGGCACATTACTGAGTTCTGTGCCTTACATTCAGAAGGTGCTGAATAAATATTTGTTAAATAGTTTAAAATTAACAAGGTAAATGTCAATATTCCCTAGAGTTCTACCTTTGACTTTCTTTTCTTGTAACTTTACACATCCATACCAGGTGATTTCTCACAGGTGTTTTTAAAGGACCTCTTTTAAACTAATGACTCCCAAATCTTTAGCTCCAATCCTAATCTCTTGCATATTGGACAGAGACACCCAGATTTACTATGTCCCCAACAGAATTCATTAACTTGACTTGCCACTCCTTCCTCCAGACCTTTTCCTTAAGTATTTGTGCATCACTATCCACCCAGTTGTCCCAGTTAGAAATCTGGAAGTTATCTTGGACTCTTCCATTTAACCCACCCCACATATCGTTACCAGATTCCATCTCCTCTGATTCCTCATCTTTCAAAGTCAATCTCTCATCTCTATCCACCCTGCCATTATCTCAGTCCAGGCCCTTGTTTCTCTTCTGGATTACTGTGATAGCATTTTAGTATCCCTGCCTCCAGCCTCCAGTCCCCAACCCCATCTCAATCATTATCTACATCACTTGGAGACTTTTTTGAAAGGCTATTCTATTTATGTTGCTTTCCTGCTTAAAACCCTTTACTAGCTCCCCATCAGTTACAAGTAAAACCAAGATGTTATAGCATGGCATAAAATACCAGTCAGTTGTTTTTTTCTTTCTTATGCATTCAACTATCCAACAAATAAGTGAGTATTGGTTATGCACCAGACCTGTGGTGATGACTGGAGACCCAATGCACAAAACAGACCTAATCTGTGCCCTCAAAATGCTCATATTCTACTCTAGTGGAAGAGACCAACCAGTAACCAGACCACTATAATGCATTGATAAGGGTTGTGAAGGGGAACCAAACTCAGTCCTGGGGAGACCCAGGAAGTTTTCCTAGCCATCTTTTCACTTCAGTTCAGACCTGAAGAACAAGTGAGAGTTATTCAAAGAAAAGAGAATGTTCTAGGCAGAAGGAACAGCATATGGAATGGCTCAGGGGAAAGATGATCTTGGCACAAAGAAAAAGGAAAGAATTAAGACAGGAGATGTAGTCAAAGATGAAATTATGCAGGCCTGGAACTCACCTAAAGGAGTCTGGACTTTGTCCTAAGGACCATTAAGATTTAAGCAGGAGAATGACATTAACATATTTGTGTTTTAGACAGTTTACCTGTCTTATGGAGAATGGCTTGGGAGTGGGAGGTAGGATATTTAGATATTTAGGTGGGTAGAAACAAGATTTGATGATACACTGGGTGGAGTAGGAAGGGGTATAGTCTCCAGGTTTCTGGCTTGAACAACACAGTATAAGATGAGATCAGAGGAGGAGGAAGCTATTTTCTGGGAAGTGGGTAGATGAATTCAATTTTGGTCATATTAGTTTGAGGGCTGAGATGCCTATGAGTCATCCAAATGAAGATATCAAGTAGTCTATATAAACATAGGTCTAAAGCTCAAAGAAGCAATCTAGACTAGAGATAATAGATTTGGGAGTCAGCTATTGATTTGATGAAGAATGCTGAGAAAGAGTACCCAGAATGAGAAAAAGATAAAGTTCTAGATGAAATTAAAGCTGGGGAAGAAGGAAGGAGGAGGAGGAACAAAGAGAAAAAAATGATTTATGCAGAAGATGTGGATTTAGTAAACATCAACATACAGATGGAAGCAGGCAGATAAGTATATGAGATCCTTCAGGGAGAGTATATGGAAAGCAAAGAGAAAAGAACGAGGACAGAACTCTGAGATACATGAAGACTTTGGGAGTAAGTGGAAGAAGAAAAGCCCTGAAAAGAAGTTGAGAATAGCTAGAAATACAGGAAAAAGCCAAGAGAACTTCATTTCCAATATTCCACATTGTACTCTTTATTCCAGCCATACAAAATGGCTTGTGGTTCCTCAGCTGTCCCATTCTTCCACCAAGATTTTGCATAGGGTATCCCTTCTATCTGGTAAATACAAACTCCTTCCTTCCTCAGTGCTGTTCAAAAAAATTTCTGCAATTCCTGATATCTGTGCTGTCCAATAAAGTAGCCATTAGCCATATGTGGCTACTGAATACTTGAAATGTGGCTAGTAAAACTGAAGAAGTAAAATTTTAATTTTATTTAATTTTAATTTTAATTTAAGTAGTCACTTACGGCTAATGGCTACCATATTGGATAGCACAATAGACTACCCAAATGTTAATTTATAATGCTGCCCCTTCTCTGTCTCCCCTTTTCCCAGTTAATCCATCCATCCCCAGGCTCCTGTAGCACAAACTAATATGACCTGTTAGCATTCATCAAATTGCATGGTAATAATTTATTTGCTGAATTATTTTTTATTATTTATTTTTTAAGATATTTAGATTACATAAATGTTACATAAAAAATATAGAGGATTCCCACATGCCCCACTCCCCACACCACCCATATTTATCCACATTAACAACATTCTTCATTTGTGTGGTACATTCATTGCAACTGATGAACACATTTTGGAACATTGCCTCTAAGCATGGATTATAGTTTACATTGTAGTTTACACTCTCTCCCACACAATTCTGTAGGTTATGGAAAGATATATAATGGCCTGTATCTGTTGTTGCAATGTCATTTGGGACAATTCCCATGTCCTGAAAATGCCCCCATATTATACCTGTTTTCCCTCTCCCTGACCTCAGAACCTCCAGTGGCCACTGCCTCCACATCAATGATGTAAGTTCTACCATTGCTAGAATCACAATAAGTCTATAGCAGAATACCAGTAAATCCACTCTAGTCCATAGTTCATTCCCAAATCCTGAGGATTCTGGGATGGTGATATCCACCCCACTTCTAATTGAGAGGGGGCTTCAGTCCCATATGGCCGATGGATGGGACTCTCTTGCTTGCAGTTGTAGACTCTCTCAGTTCCTTGGTATGGTGGTTGTCCATCATTACCTCTTTGTTGATTGTTCTGGGTGAGTCCAATGAACTGGAGAGTAGGTGTTGCAACTCCATTGAGGCTCAGGGTCCAGCTGGCACACAGACAGCCCAAAGATTCAAGTCTCTTGGATGTATACCTATCAACTCCAGCACCAACTACAGGTTCAAATAGAAGGGACAGAAGAGCCATGTGTAAGGAAACCACAACTGAGTCCAATTCTGTCACACTGGGGAGCACAAACCCAAAAGTAGGGCCCACTGGCAAGGCACCAAACTCATGAGCTATCTACCCTGACCATAATGCCTGGGTGTCTCCAGAGCCCTCAGGAGCCCCAGTATTTGGGATTGTGTCTAATTTGGCAGTCAATGAGATCCTGCTGAGACGTGCATAAGCATAACTTCTGGAATGACCTGACTCATTTTGAAGTCTCTTAGCCATATAAACTCATTTGTCTTTACCTTTTCTCCCTTTTATCCAAGGTCTTTTCCAGTTGCATTGCTAGTTGGTGCTTGGTAGTAATCCCTCAGTGCCAGGGAGGCTCATCCTTGGAAGTCATGTCCCATGCTGAGGGTAAATTATTGCATTTATATGCTGAGTTTGACTTAGAGAGAGTATTTGCTGAATATAATATTGCAAATAAAACTACATCTCAGAGGTTTTGTGAAGACTGAAAGAAATGTTTAGCCCTGAGTTGGAATTTGAAAATGTTACTTTTCTTTTCTTCCTCTCACCAAAAAGTCCCAGCTTTCAAAACAGAACATAAAATATGGAATACTTACTATCTTGCTTAGCCTTAAAAGGTTTATCAAAACTTCAAATTATTCTCATTGTTTATCATTCTAAAGAGACCACATCTTTTTCTAAAATAAATTCAAAGGGTTGGCCTATCTATAACATGATCCTTGGTGTTTCTCTGGAAAATTAATAAATCCAGAGAATTTCATATCAGGCAGGGATGACTAAAGACATTTTTAACTTGTGATGAAGACATTTTTAACTAGTGATGAATCTTGTTTCGTACAAATGAACCTCATTCGCCTTCCCCAATCTTAACACTGAAGCTGACCAGGAATCCAACTGAACTTCAGGCACTAGGTAGCTAACTACCTGATCTAATTTCAATAGTCTGTCCTTTCACCAGCAATAACAGCTCTTTATTCCAAAATTTCTGGAAACTACCAGGAAAATCCACTAGAGGTCACTTTACTGACATATGCAATAGATGAGAATTTTTGAGCTGTATTTCCCCTGAAAAGTTTATGAAATAACAGACACTTCTGGTGTTGAATATGATCGCAAATTGAGAGTAATTACTTCTTTCCCATGCCATAGGCATCATTGCTCCCAGAATTTAAACATATAAGGAGACTAAAATGCTTAAAGAAATTATGGAAAATTAAGGGGAAATCCATTTATTGGTCTCAAAACCATAGTCACTAATTATTCCTCTCAACTAAATCAGAACACGTATGTCTTCAGAAGGGCACTAGAGCAGGGTTCCTAATTTGGAAATGGTGAGCATTTGTTAAAAAGCAAAAACAAATGAAAGATTCAGAACCATTGGAAGAGTATTTTCACTCTTTCCTGACACCTAAGAGAATTCAAGGAGAAATTTAGACGCAGAAACCCTCCAGCTCTAAGATTATCTCAGCTAGCCAGATAATCAGATCAAGCCATTGGTGTTTGAGCCTCTGTTTTGTTTTGTTTTTTTAAGAGCCTGAATGGCAGAACTGAAAGCCTAGCAAAGTTTCAGCATTCACCACCAAAATAAAAGGAAGAGAATAAACGATAGCTGTCAGTAGTTAAGGGAGAATGCAGGCTGAAAACAAAAGGAAGACAAATGAAAATGGCTCACCAGGACCTGAAACCCCAGGCACTAGGGACAAATGGGGATCATTGAATAGAAGAAGGGTGGAAACCCCTAGTGTAATGCAGATTTGTTTGAAGGTGGGTGACCAGCTCTTAGAGACTGGAGTCCCCATGAGCCAGTTCTCCCCTCCCCCACAGCCTTGTGTGAGCTCACAATATCTCATCCTTCTGATGGCAGTTGCTCACAGGGATTGAAACTGACAAAAATGGCAAGCTTTGGATGAATGGGGTCTGCCATCAGTGTGAAGTCTGAGAATTCAGAAAGGTCTGAAGTGTGGGCAGGTAAGGCTGAAAGGAAAGAATTCGGGGAACTGTGATTTATTTCTGTTCTTTAGAGATTGAAGGTTTGTGCTTTAATGTGAACTTAAACCATCTTTAGGAGGTATGGAGTTTAAGACATTTTGGAAAATAAAGGCATATGTTTTTGACTGTTATTCATGACCTACCCCACCTATCAATTAATTCTGACATTAATAATATCTAACAAAAATCCTGTCCATTTGAGGGTGGCGCTAGGTGTCCTTGTAGCTAACTATTCTCCTTAATCCTTAGGAAAAATAACCTTATCTTCTCATTTTAGCACTGGACTCCATCACGATTGGGCAGGCTTAAGGAAAGAATTAGGATTTATACTATGTCTTAAAAGCAAGCAAACTGGAAACAAGAGGCATAGTACAGCCTTGGAGCAGTTTGCTCTCCATACCATCCTAAAGATATTAACAAGTTATTTTTCAATCAAAAGGATGAACCAGGCACCACTATCTGCTGCACTTTGGGGGAAAAAAAAAAACCCAATTGATACTCTTAAGGCAATAAAATCCAGTAGACTACACAAGCAAGTAGAAATAACACCAAGGACCACACATTTCATTCCAGCTCCAATACTATTTCTGTGACCTACTCAGGTCTTTTACTATACCATAGACACTACTTTTGTCATACACACTACTTTTGCTCAGACATATTTGCTCTGACATTCAGCATAATCCCATGAGAAGAGCATGGACTTTAGAGTCCAGAAATTCATCTCTTTGGAATCCTGTTTGAGTTCTAATCCCAAAATAGCCACTTTCTAGTTAGAGGATTTTGAAGAATTAACTTCAGTTTCCTCATCTGAAAAATGGGAAAAGTAAGACCTACCTTATAAGGATTAGAGCATTGTTGGTAACCAATAAATGCTCTGTGTGTGTATGTGTATGTGTGTATAAACTATTCCAGCCTTCCTCTTGAGATGAGAGGCTAAGACAAAATAAAATGTGTATTATACAGGAAATACTTTGGAAAATAAAAGTATATAAAGAACAGCAATTAATAAATCATTAATAATGATATAAAACATATTGAAGGCTTACTTTGGCCATCACACACAGCAAAAATAAGCTAGGACTTGTTTCAGACCTATTTAATTTGCTCTTTTAATCACTTTTAGGACAAATAAGAAGTTACCAGAAGACTAACTTTCACTCAACATCAGGAAAAGTTACCAACAGTGGTTCTAAAACGGAAGGGCTGCTTCAGGAAACTGTGAGTTCCTTGTTACTCAGTAGATAGTATTGGGAAGAAGATGAAAGGGGAATGAAAAACTGTTCAAGAATCAAACTCTTTGCTAGAGAATTATAGAAATTCTACTTCAAAACTACATTCTTGACCTAGATTACTACTGTTCTAGTATGCTAAGGTTCCAAAAGCCATATACCAAAAATGGGTAGGCTTTTACAATGGGGATTTTTTAATTGAGGAGGTACTGGAGATTGAACCCCAAACCTCATACAAGGGAAGCAGGTGCTCAGCCACGGAGCTACACCTGCTCCTCTACAATGGGAATTTATTAGCTTACAAGCTTACAGTTCTAAGGCTGTGAAAATGTTCAAATCAAGGCATCATCAAGACAATTCTTCTTGAAGACCAGCTGCTGGTGATCCTGGACTCTTCTGTCACATGGCAAGGCACATGGAAGAGTCTGCTGGTCTCTCCCTTCTCTTCCAGGTTTTGCTTGCAGCTTCTTTCTTCTGTGTCTTTCTCTCTCTTTGTCTGAATTTCATTCTCTTATAAAGGACTCCTGTAAGAGGATTAAGACCTACCCTGAATGAGATGGGTCACTTCTTAAGATCCTACTCACCAAAAGATCCTACTCACCATGGGCCCACACCCACAGGAATGGATTAACTTTAAGAACATACAGCTTTTTCTGGGTACATACAGCTTCAAACCATCACAACTACTATTGTTCAACTTCCTAATAAGCATCTTTCCTCTACTGGTTGCACTAACTGAATAAAAAAGTCTACATTCCCTGCTTATCCACAATTATTCCTAAAAACACTAAGTAATAGGGACTAGAAATCTAGCTCCAGATTTATGTTAATGATGTAAAAAATCATAACATTATTCAGATAGTTTAGTCAAAAACAAAAACAAACCTTTATGTGCGTATTTGAAATCAATTCTCCAGTTTGTTGTCTTAATGAATTACTTGACTTTTTCATAAGAATGCTCAAAAAAAAACAAAAGAAAAGTATTTCTCATCAGAGCATCTGAAGGCCTTTTTACATAAGTTTTTAAAAGTTAAAATAAACTAGAAGACACCAAATAGATTAATGTGCATCATATCTAAAGTAGACTCAAGGCAAAAAGGCTTCCATTGTGTCAGTGTATGTATAGACTAGGGCACTGTAACATAGTGGAAATATACATAGGAATCTATGGACTTAGACTTCCTTGATTCAAATCCTGGCTTTGCCACTTATTAGCTATATGACCTAAAACAAGCTACTTGATCTTCTGTACCCCAGTGTTTTCATCTCTAAATGGGAATAATAGGATGTACTTCATGGGAAAATTGTGAAGATTAAATGACAAAATACTTGTAAGGATGCTTAGCACCATACTTGGCCATAGTAAGTGCTTATGAAATAATAGCTACCATAACACAATGGTTAACCATGTATGAGTTTTGAATGTAAACCTTTTGAAATACATAAAAAATGAAATGTGTATTATAAAAATAATATATGCTTATTATAAAGTGTGAAATTATGCAAAAGAATTTTAAAAGAACATTAATCACTTTAAATCCTACCAATTAGAGAAAAGGCTATTTAACATTTGGTGTATTTCCTCCAAGTATTTTTTCTTGCACATTTTTACCTAATTGGGGATCATATATACATAGTTTTGCAGAATGAAGACTAGATTTTTTAGTCTAGACCATGAGATTGTGTCATAAATTGAGCTATTCCCACAGATACCATCTTGAAAACTGTATTTCCTTCTTTCTGTTTATTATCCTTTTTCTCCAGGAATCTACTGTCTACCTAGTAAGGGCATAGCCCTTTGGTCCCTGGCTTTTTTTTTTTTTAAAGAAGCTTTCAATTACTAAATGTTACACAGAAAATATAGGGGAGTCCCAAATACCCCATCCCTTCCCCCTCCCACACTTTTCCACATTAACAAGATCTTTCATTTCTGTGGTTCATTTGTTACAATTGATGAACACATATTGAAGCATTGCTACTAACCATGGACTATAGTTTACATTATAGTTTACACTTTGCTCCACACAACTTTATAGGTTATGACAAAGTGTATAATTTCCTTTATCTGTTATTGCATTGTCATGCAGGACAATTCTAATGTCCCAAAAATGTTCCTGTGTTACACCTATTTTTCCCTCTCCCTCCCCTCAGAACTTCTGGTGGCCAAGAAGTTCTTCCATTGCTAGAATAATAAGTCTATAATAGAATAAAAACAAGTCTACTTTTGTCCATTGTTCATTCCTCAGTCTTCAGGATTTGGAGATGGTGATGCCCATTCTGTTTCTGATTGAGAGGGGGCTTAGATCCCATGGGGCAGATGGATGGAACTGTCTTGCTTGCAGTTGTAGATACTCTGTTTTTTTGGAATGGATGTTGTCCATCATCATCCTTTTGTTAGTTGTCCTGGGTGAGTTCAATGAACTGGAGAATAGGCGTTGCAACTCTGCTGAGCTGCAGCACTTAACCAGCATATGAACAGACCAAAGATTTAAGTCTCTGAGACATACAATTAACAAGTATAGTGCTAATTATAGGTTCAGATAAAAGGGGCAGAAGAGCCATGTGTAGGGAAATTATAAATGAGTCTAACTCTGATACATTGGGGAACATATATTCTAAAGTAAGGCCCATTGTCAGGGTGCTGAATTCCTGAGATTGCCTGCCCTTATAGTGTCTAAATGTCTCTAGAGCCCTCAGAAGGTTTGCTGTTTGAGGCACTGTTTACTATGGCAGTCAATGAGATCCTGCTGAGATGTGCATAAGCGTAACCTCTGGAATGACCTCCCGACTCACTTTGAAACTCTTAGCCATAAAAACTCATTTGTTTTTAATATTTTCCCCTTTTGGTCAAGGTCTTTTTCCAGATGCATCCCTAGTCAGCACTTGGTAATAATGCCTTGGTGCAAGGGAGGCTCATCCCTGGGAGTCATGCCCCACACTGGGGGAAAGGTAGTGCGTTTATATGCTGAGTTTGGCTTAGAGGCCACATTTGAGCAACAAGGAGGCTTTCAGGAGGTAACTTTTAGGCAACATATAATACTAGGCTAAGTTTCAATTTCACAAGAAAAGGTTAATGAGTACAATCATCAATATTAAGGGCCTGGGGAAACGGATGTGGCTCAAGCAATTGGGCTCCCATCTACCATATAGGAGGTCCAGGGTTCGATTCCCAGGGCCTCCTGGTGAAAAGCAAGCTGGCCCACTCGTCAAGCTGGCCTGAGCAGAAAGCTGGCCCATGGAGGAGTGCTGGCCCGCGCAGAGAGCTGGCACAGCAAGATGATGCAACAAAAAGAGACAAAGGAGAGACAATAAGAGACGCAGCACACCAGGGAGCTGAGGTCGTGCAAGAGATTGAGCGTCTCTCTCCCATTCTGGAAGGTCCCAGGATCAGTTCCCAGTTCCGCCTAAAGAGAAGACAAGCAGACACAGAAGAGCAGACAGCGAGGGAAAAACAACGAAGGGTGGGAGGAGAAATAAAGAAATAAAATTAAATTAAAAATCAAAAAAACATCAAGAGCCTGGCATAATGATCTGCCCTTCTTCACTAGGCACTGCCCATGTACTCAGGGGATTCTTGCCGCTCTATTAGAGAATGTAGCAGGACTCCCCAGGATGGGAATTCAATATTCTTTCAGTTATTGTGTGGGTCTCCACCCACTGGGACAATACCCTATGAACACTTGAACATATTCATCTGCCTTAGAGGCATGCCCTAGGTGCACCCTTCCATACACATCTCCCCATCACCGACACCCTGCACCAGTGATCTTCCCCTGCCACAGTTGTGACCCTTCTGTGATCCAAAACCTCCCCAAAAACAAAGCCAAAAAAATAACAAATAAAATTAATAAGAAAATAAAATAATAATAATAAATAACAAAATACAAAAATAAAAAGTAAAAAAATTAAAGAAAAATTTTTATTCATTGTATCTTTCATCACTGTAAGAGCTGTTGTCTTTTTTTTTTTTTTAGATCTGTTGTCTTTTATGTACAGTGACAATTTTTTCCATATGTTCCATCAGTGTTTTTGTTGTTGTTGTTGTTTTGCTTTATCTTCAAAGAAGCTTTAGGTTACAGAAAAGTCACATAGAAAATATACGGGATTCCGATATACCCAACATCCTCCCCTTCTCCCACTCTCCCCTACCCTGGATTTTTAAATGTGAAGTTTCTCACTTTCAAATGTGTATCTCCTTCCCTAGGAACTTTGAGGGGTATCCTCTCCTTATATAGTCCATAACCTCTCTTTCCCCTATTTTTCTAACACCCAAGCTCCTGGACCCGGTTATCTAGCCCTACAGAATTCCTCCCCTGGATTATTGTAAAAAGTGATGTTTAGAGATGGAGTTTCTTCCTACAACTAACTTCTTCAACTTTTTTTAACTATGTAAGTTACATAAAGCTTCACAGATGTACTCACTTGTCCTCATATTAGGCATATGACAAGTGGGATTTTAATCTGGATAGTCAAATTGATTGGCCCCTACTCTATTAGACACAGTGGTTGTAGAATTAGGGATCATCAACTTCTACCTGGTCTAACACTCAACTCTAATTATTTATCAGGCCTCTCAATAAATTCCTCTTACTCTTGTTGTTTTCAGAAATAACATGAAGTCACCATAATAATAATAAAGTACTCTTAACTGTAACAACTATCACGTATAGTCTATTACTTTTCACATATATTACCTCATTCAATCCTCAAAACAATTTTGTGAGATCACCCATTTTATAGGTGAAGAAAAAGTTAGTGAGTAGTGAGATAAGGATTTGAACCAGGTCTATTTGATTCCAAAACCATTGAAATGTTATTCTAATCCATACTCTGAAAACTTTCTCTGGGCCACACCTAGTTCTGGAGTTTTGACACAGTAACATTTCATAATACTCTAACATAATCTTTAAGATTCATGGTAAAAGCTGAGAGAGAAAGATTTATAAAAATGAAGATATCACTTAGCATAAGGAGACAGTCCTCTGTCTGGGAAAGCAATCCTCCTTGAGAGAGTATAGTCTCTGATGGGAAAAACATGAAATGAGGAGAGAAGGAAGAAGATGTCTGTCCAACCAGCCAAATCAGTTAAGTCAATGTTGGCAATTAATAAGATGCAGCTATCACAGCCAGCACTCTCTCTCAAACACAGTTTGGTAATAAAATACTTCAGATAACCCAAACCCCTTAGAGAATGTCCAACACAGTCCCATGTGACATCAAGTACTACTGCGCTTTGGCCAATGGAGTTAAAGAGAGGTTGCCATGTTAAATCTTTCTATACAACAGCTACTCCTATCACTTGGTGGAACATTTTCAAGCCCCAAACCCCAGAACCTGGAATAACAGTAAAATCTCTGTATTCTCTTCTGATGGCTAAAAACAAAGTAAAAGATCAGTTTACCGAAATTCACAGGGACAAGATGCCTTTGAATCCATTTCTCTGTGCCTCTACCATCTTTCCTTTACATGGCTGATGGCAGTAAGAGCAGCAAAATACTCAGCTGGAACAAGCCGCCTCTGTGCTGCAGCTTTCAAGTCTCTCAAAACAAACAAAAAAATGTTTTAAAAAGAGAATATATACAGAGTAACAGTTGTACCACAAAATTAAAATAAGATAATGCTGGAGAATAAGCAAAAAGCTGTAAAGAGTTGAAAGGAAATATAAAGGGATATGGATAGTTAATTGGACCTATGGAAGATTACTTAATATCAAAAGATTGACTGGATGGAGGTAATATTCTCATTAAGACCAGTTATCTATCTTTCTTCAATGACCACATGTAGCAAACATTCAAAAAGATTGCAAGGTAGACTGATGATACAAAAATACTAATGATTACCAGTAGTAATATCTTTTTTTTTTTTTTTAAAGATTTATTT
>JAQZBX010014203.1:0-38884 GCA_029593785.1 Cabassous unicinctus
AAAAAAAAGAAACATAAAATCCCAAATATTTAAAAATTAGGAGGTGTGATTAAGTAGTTTCTGATATGTGATGTACTGGTGCCCAATGTCTAACATATAAGTATGAGGGCTCTGTTTATTAGGTAAAATGTTTATAATATAATATTAAGATAAAAATCACATTTCAATATAGCATCTGCCCAGTGTTTGCATCTTTGTCAAATTATGCATATATAACTTCAAGAACTGGAAACAACTGGGGAACATGAATAAAATCAGAATAGTGAGATATGAAAAAAGTTTTCTCTTTTGTGTACCTTTATTATTGTAATGTTTGACCAAAAATTAAGAAATCTCTTATCTACTTCCGCTAATGAACCAGCACTTTAATTCAGTTAGGAGTAGCTGATAGAACTCTCAGGACATAAGGTCCCATGTTTTTCAGTACCTGAAATTAACTTCTCAATCTCAGTCAGTCCAGGGTGTTCCCTCCTCCTTCCATGGATCCTACCTTTGTTTATCTCCATTTTTCTGTCCTCAGTCACTGTTCCCTTCTTCCTTGTTCTTCATTACTTGGCTTCTTCAATCTCCTGTTCTCTTGACAATGTCCAGACCAATTGAGGAACATGATAAATCTATGACTTCCACACCCATCTGGACTGTTGTTTATATTCTACTTCCTTTTCCTTTCAGGCACGTAGGAAAGGGAGCCAAAATAGGGCTGTCAGAAATTCTTGGAGGCTCTTCCTTGTCTATCTTACCAGACATCCTTAAACAATTCTTCTTCTCCCAGATATACTTGCTACTTAAAACTACTTAAAACTGAAACCTTGAGCCTTCCCTGGCTTTCACTTTGAAAGCCTCTTTCCCAGATTCCCCAGCCTCACAGGAATTTTTATTATCCTCCCCACTCCAGACTTGGCTAGAGGAGGAAAGAGGACAGAACTCAGTGGCCTATGTTGGAAATCCACACACATCTTCACTTACAGCTTCCCATAACTTAGGGAAACTATCATGCCTGCACCTCAATTTCACATCAGCTTGATTCTTTCTGGTCAGAGTTCTCTCAGAATACAGGCTTTGGAAATCAAAAGCCACAACTTGACTACCCTTCTGCTCAATGTGTTCACTATCACCCTTCCTCAGAGACAAAGATGTCAGTTATCAAAGTGTGTAAGAGCAATAGTAACAAGTAAACGCGAGGGGAGAGTAAACCATTATATATCAAAGTATTATTTTGCCATTCAAGTATTATGAATTTCGCCTAATTTCTGAAAAAAGCCTTGTGCCTTATCTTGATCAATAATAATTGCAAAATATGTAAAACTAGAAACAATACATTTTAGACAACTCATAAATATATGCGATTATAAAACAGAACAACTATAGTTTTCTTTCATTTAAATGATGGTATAACCTCAAACTCAGATCTTCAAACGTATTACAGCAGAACCTCAAATTTATTCTCCATTATTCAAATGCCCCAAAAGGGTTTCTTGTTTTTTTTCTACAAAAAAAATCTAATATTCCTATAAAATCCCACTTTGCTGGTGGCATAGAGTAAACAAAGTAGGAATTTGTCAATTGATGATATTTAAAGGCATGTGGCTCTAATAGACTCTTTGATGTAACACAATCCCAACAAGCTGAGGGATGAGACATTACCTTCTTGCTTCATCCTACCTCCATCCATTCTCCCCAGGAGGATATCTGGGAATGTGTGTGGTGGGAGAGGAAGTTGGGAGCACTTACTTGACTTTGTATTCATCAAGGAGGACTTGGAATCCAAACATACAGATCTATATGCTAAAATATGGGACCTTATAAGGATTTTGTTCTTGTCTGGCACCTGGGCCCTAAACAAAGTTCCCAAGAAGTTACTGGGATGCTGGGATTCTCATGGGTTATCATCTTAAACCCTCTGAATTTTAGCCAATTCTACATTCAGTCCCTCATTTGGCTTTCCTACCTTCAGCCCCTACAATGATGTGACTTTTCCACTCATCAAGGTGGCACCTTGAGAGTCCTGCTAGAAATCAACCCACTTACTTCACACATCCCTCTGAGGGTACCAGGAAGTCCTGCATTCCAACCACAGGACTGGGTGGCCAAGAGAGGCTCTGGAGCACTAACTCATGTACTTTTTTTTTCTAAAAACACTGTAAATGAATTTACTCTGATGTGGCTACAGAATGTCAGTTGAAAATGATATTGACAACCATCTATTTCAAGAGTACCAAATTTAGAATGGGGCACCAGCCTTTTCTACTTTTCTTCCCCTCAGCTGACAAAATCCCATCCTTCCAACCCTGGGACCGAAAAGTCTGAACTCAACATCTGACCACTTTCTCTCTCTCCTTTTCTTCACTCTCCTCCTCCTCCTTCTCCTTCTCCCTCCTGCCCTTCCTCCCTCTGCAGAACTGGAACGGCTATTTTCAATTTCCTCTCTCATAGAGGAGAGACATCCTTTACATTGTGCCTTCCTCTTATAACAGCAGAATCCACTCTTTCCGCCTCATGGGGTCATTAATAAAATGAATGACAGCTGTTGTGGAAATAGCTGTAGGAGAATGGGATGTATTGAAGAGGGGGCAAAGAATGAGGAACATGTTTGTCTATAGTTTCAAAATATAACCTCAATACCTTATTATTAATAACATTAACATATATTAAATAGCCCAAAGTAATTTTACATACATTATATATTATGTTAGCATCCAAAGCAAGATTTTGTGGGCAATAATATCATGGCAAATAGTATCATTTGCAAATAAAGAAACTGAGGTCAGGACATGATAAAGCCAAGATTTTGCCCCATATTTTCAGATTCCAATTCCAGCATCTTTCTCACCTCACCAGAGGCCTCTTATTTCCAGATTATCACATGGAAGATTATATACTGGTTAAATATCCTCACAATGCTAAGGTCTTTTACAAATGCTTATAAAGTGACCAGTGATGCCCAACTCATCATTAAAGAATCTTTTAGATTTGGAAAGAAACTGACATCAGTTTAGCAGATCAGGAAACTCATATGCAAGAAGACCTTCAGTTTTTAAAAATGTTCTTTAGAATCTGTCTAGTTGACCTTGAAAGACTATATGGAAATAATTTGAAATTTCTCCAGGTTTTTCCTGTTTTCTCCCTAATTATTATTATTCTCAGTACTACATGTAGAAAAGTGTATTTGATATTTCCAATGATCATTACATCATTTAGAATACCTCTCAATAATAAGTAAAAATCATCAATGAGAAATGTAATATTTGTAAAGCTGGAGGTAATCTTGAAGATTACTTAATTCAATGTTGCTGACTGTATATTTGTGACAACTCATTCTGCAGTTGACTGAATACCCACAATGCCCTAGGCACTATTCTAGGGTTGGAACAATGGTTATAAACAAAATGACCCCAAATCTCTGTTCTCAGAGAGCTTGCATTTCAATTGGGGTGACATTAAAGATAAATAAATAAAATATATGATATGTTGAGTAGTACTAGGTGTGAAGGGGCAGGGATTAAATAACAGAGTGTGCTGGCTGAGGATAGGCCTCACCAAGTGGCTAACTTTTGAGTGAAGACCTGATTGGAGTCCTGACAAATGAAGAAAAAATTTAAAAACTCAACAATATGCACAACAATGCAAGGTGTCAGTGGAGGGGTGATATATGCGACCCCTGTATGATGTTATGCATGCTTATTTTGTAAGTTCACAACTTTCACTATACACTTATTATGTATGTTCATGTATGAATGATATACTTCAATAAAAGCATATATTAAAAAAAAAAAAAAAAGCGACTCAACAGTAAACCCCAGGGTAAAGCTGCAGGAAAATTGGCATTCTCACACATTGCTGTTGGGAGTAGAAAATGTTATGGCCCTATAAGGGAAAATGTTTCAGTATCTAACAAAGCTATGTATGCATTCATCCTTTGATCCAGTAATCCCACCCATAGGAATCTAGTTTGAGATACATTTTCACCCTTTTAAAAGAATGTATGCACAGGGTATTCATTGCAATATTTTTTATAAAAAGCAGATCGCTTGAAAAATATTGGAAACAATCAAATCCTTAGGAGAGTGGTTGAATAAAATATATTACATAAATATTGTTATTGTTTTAAGCCATTTAGTCTTGGGGAAATTTATTCTGCAACTTTAACAAATGGAGCAAGTAGTAATAACTTGTAAGTACTAACTTGTAGATAGTAATAGAGAATAATATACTGAAAAATAAACCCATGATTCCATAAAGACAAGAAAGAAAGGAAAAGAGGAACAGAGGGAGGGTAGGAATGAAGAAATGAAAGAGAGGAAAAGGGAGACACTCTTTAGAGAATTCCAACTAATAAATGTAAAATAAATGTTGGAATTATATTTCCATTTTACCACCACCAAAGTAAAAACTAATTTAAACACAGACTATCGATGGATGTTAAATCCTTTGGGTAAAGACTTTCAATGTGCACCTAGTGTCAAAGTATCATCTACAAATTACTAATTTCAAAAGGAAGCAACCAACCTTTACAATGGAGAAATCTGGCAGTCACCAGTAAAAAAGTGACTCAACCTAGCATCAACAATAGCTGAAATGTCTGCTAATATGTGCCATCCTAATGAGAAACGTGTACCAAACATTCTTTCAAAAGTGTTTAAGCTAATTTTAATCATGAGGAGAAAAAATTGGACAAATCCAAAATTTTGGACATTTTTAAGAAACTGACCTGCTCTTGAAAAGTCATTCTTACAGCAAAAGCAACAAAAAGCTGGTGATTCTGTTAGATTAAAAGAGACTGAAGTGACATACCACACAAAAGTGATGTATGGACCCTAATTGGATCCTAGATCAGATAAAAGCATGAAAGATTGAATATTAGATATAGTATTGAATTACTTATTAATTTTCTCAGGTATTGTTTTTACATAGGAAAATATACCATTCCTTACAAGATACATGCTGAAATATTTAGGAGTGATGTGTTATGATATCTTCAATCTACTTTCAAGCAGTTCAGCAAAACAAAAATTGTGTGTATGTTTGTGTGTGTGTGTAAAGTACAAAAGAGGAAAAGCAAGTGTGGCAGAATGTTTACCATTGGTGGTTTTAAGTGAGAGGTGAAAGATATATGCTTCTTCATTGTACTATTCTTCTGGCTTTTCTGTTGAAATTTTTCAAAATAAACTGTTAGGAAAGCAGGAGAGAATGGAAGGGCTGAATTGCAGCAATTATAGACAATTCCTTTTTTTTTTTTTTTCTTTTTTAGGAGGTACTGGGCATCAAATCTGGGACCTCACACTGGAGAGCAGGTGCACAACCTCTAAGCTACACCCACTTCCCTAGACAATTACCTTTTATGGAATTTTGCCATGGGAAAGAAAAGAATTAGGACAATAGTTGGGAAAGGTTGAAATCACCAAATTTCTTAATATTTAAATTTAAAAAATTCAGAGTGTTTACACATACCTAAAATTTAAACCATATATTGATTTTGAGAAAGCTTGCCAAAATTTCTACCATTAGGTAACATTTGCTTTATTATGTTCCTATAACTCTTTTCTTTTTGCTTAAAAATCCTCCAAAATTATGTATCTGGTATAAGTTTGAGGGGTGGAATAAGATCTAGTTATAATAACCAGTGGAAATTACTAATGCTACATGCATTTTTTATTAAAAAATTTAACACAATCATGAATGATTTAACCCTCTTTCCCAAGAAATCTTATTTTTAATAAAATATGATTTTATTTTTGCTTGCCCACTAACATTCTCAGCTTAAAATTTGGGAGATTGTTAAAAATGATATGAAAATATGTCCTGTATCTTTTTATTTTTGTCAAAAGTTCTGTGACAAGGATCCTTGTTATAGTTGAACTTATCGAAACCCTTCATTAGTGGTTAAAAGAAAGGATAAAAACATTATCCATACTTGCTGGCACAAGCAGCTTATAAATGATGTGTTATTTTAATGGACTAAATATTTAAAAAGAAAACTTATGTTTGTAGGGATGCTATATAGTAGACTGGAACATAAATAAAGGCATGAGAAAATTACATGAATTTTCATGTTAAACTATGAGCACATAGGAATTTACTACACACAGAATTTCTGAATGAAAAGGCTGATTTGTAGAATGATTGATGCATTAGTGCTATTCAACACTATAAAACATTCTACCAAGGTCGCGGTCAGGTTGGTGGCCACCTTCTGGTAACTTCTGGTACCTCATTCTCCTTGGCTAAATTCATCTTGTCCATTCTTCATGATAGGAAACACTAAGATTTATTTTCCCTTGTGTGAGAGCATTGTGCTTCTCAAAAAAGGATCTCTGAGAAAAGTCTTGGCCCTGCCTGAAGGTATTACTACAGCAGACCTTGGGAGATAAGAAACACTAGTTCAGCTCTTTAATTATTTTATCAAAATGTCAACATTGCCACCCAAACACCTCAATTCCAAAGTGCCTTTCAATCAGCAAGACAGAGCATCTACACCTCACAGATTCCCATCAGAAAACCCATCGAGAGAATTGCTGCTCCAGAAGGATAAGGACAGGCTAGCCATTTATTTCCTGAGACTCTCTTTTGTACCTTTTTATCAGTTCAGACCATGTGAAAGAGATATGCATTTACTATATTGTATTAACTCTTTAAACGTAGAAATGTCTTAGAATTACAATTTAATATCGCACCTTACCTTTTATCTGGAAAAGTATATGAAACAGAGATGCTATATTGCATATTGTTTTATTTGTTGCTGCTAATACATGAGCATTTAATATTAACTTTCATTCCACTTACAGTGTCACATGGTAAATTCTTCTGAGTTCAGAGCTAGGTTACATTTGGCCTTTTGTAATGATCTGGCACCTTTTATCGAATAAGAATTACTCACCTCAGGACTAGTCTTTTCATTGCAGCGGGCATGACACTAACTGCTCTTTCCTGCCGTAGCTTCACTAGGTTCACACTCCTGCCCCTTGTCATTCTGCCCTTACTTTCATTTTATAAAAATTCACTTTATCTCGCCAATATTACAAAATACTTGACAAATTTTATGGAAATAAATTCCATGCGTGTTTGTTGAACAAGTGCTATGAGGTAATCCATGGGAAAAAATGAGAACACTGGTAAAATATCTTAATGAAGTTCCTCAAGTGGGCTATTGGAGACTCACGACAAGTCAGACTAGATCTAAACAACAATGTTCACAGGTGCAGTGAGAATATAGAAGGAAACTTGTTAGAAGAGAAAAGAGAAAAATTCACAAAAAATGTCAATTCTTAATCTGTATCTAGAAGGAAGAGCAGGAATTTGCAAGCAAATTTGTTTGTAATGTATGTAGTGGACATGAATCCTAGGCCACAAATGCAGGATATAAGATATTTAACATTATTTTCCTATAACCAAACATGTCTCATTTGACGCTGTACAGATATTTCCTCTGAGTAATTTGGTTTCTTTCACCTTCCATCCCATGAAATCTTCATCTTATCTGGCAAGTTTGGGAAAGCAGTGGCTCTGATTCATTTTTATATTCTTCTCAATTTGAAACTACAAAGTTAAATATATGATTATTTTAATTTTCTTTGCATTTTTGCTGTGTCCTCTCTTTCCAGAGGTGATAATGACAAGATACATAACTGTGCAGGGGGTGGTGGGTGGGGGGAGGACTGGGAACATTTATAGTAGCCAGTATTGGATTCCATAGACAAAAAGCATTCCATACCAGAAAGGAATAGCAGCAGTGAAAGGAACCTTAGATATTATCTAATCCAGCACCTTCACTGTCATTTTATGGAATAAAACTTTGAGGCTAAGAAAGGCAGAGTGGCACTAAGGCCATCCAAGGCACTCAGAGTTATGGGCTGGAGTTCTGACTCCTGATTCAGCAATATTCCGGGTCTCTCCAATACATTTCTTTCAATAAAATGCATTACCAAGGGAGTTTGTTAAATGTGCTTAAGTTGCATAATTCAGGGCTCTACTGTTGAGAATCTAATACAGAGGGGAGAACCATAAACCTGCATATGTAGCAAGCATCCCAAGTGATACTAATGCAAAGGACCCACTCTGCAAAGAATACTGAAATATACTGTGTTAGAGACCCAACTCCTAAGGACAGAAGGTCAATTTTTCTAAATCTTTTTATCCCCAGTGCCTACATAGCACATAGTGCATAGAAAATATCTAATGTTGAACAGGCAAGTAAACCATATTTCTAAAAATATTCACCACCTTCATTTGCTGTTTGTTTCTAGCAAACATACTGGCAAATTTTTCTTTACTGGAATAGTTTGAATTGTTATCTTTGAATTGTTATGTCTTTGCATTTCTTTATAGATCAAGTCTTTCCATAAAAAGCCCAGAAAAAGCTTTTTCAATGCAAAAAGCTGGCAGCCTCAACAAAATCCTGGGAAGCAAAATTCAAGCAGTAAAGGAGAATGTTTTGTTTAACTTGTCATTGTTCATCCTTCAAACACTTCAAACACAAAAATTATAAGATGTAATTCTAAACCAAACCCTGTTACTTTTTTTTTTGCTTTGTGTTTTATGTCTTACTATATGTAGCACTATCTTTATTTATGAGAAAACATAGTGAGTTTTTTCCCCCTCTTTATGTGATTATGAAATATTTAGGTCTACAGAGTGAATTTCTCTATATTTTATAAAGAAATTATTCCAGAAAAGAACGACTTTTTAAATAATGAACCTAAGTAAGGACAATGATTGACACAGAAAAATTACATTTGTTGGTTTCCTCTAAGAACTAATCTATTTTATAAAACATTGTGAAATTTTAAAATAACATCTGGAGAAAACTGCCATGCAGAAATAGTCCATTAGGAAAGAAGTCTGCATGTAGCAAGTATCCTGAGATCAAGACTTTTCCAATGTTGTCATATAATTCACACAGTATACTATTAGTATTTCCTCATTTTCTAGAGCTTTAGAGAGAGCCTCAGTATAATCAACCCTAACATGTTCTCTCCTAAATACCCATGTTCTGCATCTCACAACACATGGCCTTCCCCTTCCATCTTTAATTCACATAATCTGGTTATCTGGTTCTGTAAGAATTACAAAAGTCCATTTCAGTGGGGTAATTGCAGGTGAGTGATATCCAAGACTGAGAAAATGTAGAATATTAGATTTAGCAAAATGTTATAGCATGATTCATATTTGTTGATTGTGAAAATGCTTTGGGGATATTGAATTAACAGAAAGAAGACCTTTTAGGAGGTTCAGAAAAAAGAATCTCAGGAGTATAATTTTGGAATGAATTAAGTTATTTGTGGATCTAAATGAGCATGTCTGAAAATTAATTTAACAAAAGAATAGTGCACAAGATAGAAAGTCACCATATAAACCAGATTGGTTTTAGCATCTGACAAGCAATTATTTTAGTGAAAGTAATCATGAAAACTCAGGATGGCTATGTTTGGTGTTTAGTTTGGCTAAAGTCTGACATTGTTATCTAGATATTCATAGAGAAGAAAATGTTAATTAGTTTGAAACATATTTTTCTCTGTTATTTGGATAAGTGTTTTCATATATTATTGAACCTATTGCAGATGGTTCATACTTTTGGTTTGTGGGTAATTGAGTTTTAAAAATTTTCCACCTTTCCTTTTCTCCCAAAGTATCATTCATGGCCAGAGCCCAGAATAGAATACTAAAATAATAAATTCTTAAAAGTATTCTACCTTAAGGGGACATCTTTGTTTCAGTTGCTAATAAGTCTTACGCAGTAGAATTCTTCTCAAGTTATTTAAAGTGAATTACGGGTGGCATAAGCGGTGTTGAGGGAAAGGCCTTTGGAACAGGCAGGAATTACAACCAAAAGCCTTATTCCCCCTTCCATAATTGGCTCTGATATTTGGGACAATGTACCTTAGAGAGAAGATACCAACGTTTTGCCAATCTGCTACATTTTTACCAGAAGATACTAGTGACAAGATTAAACGTCCATCCAGGCGCTTGGCCCCTAACTCTGTAACATCCCACACACTTGCAGGGCAGACCCTAAGCCCGCTTCTTTTCATGGAGGAAGCTGAGCAGAGATGCCATTTTGAACATTGAACAAAATCACCAGGACAGGGTGTTACTCTCTTCTTCCATCTACACTGCAGCATTCTTTGTACAAAAACAATATGGAGAAGGAAAAAAACTACAAAAAAGGCAAACTGTTTTATTGAGGTAATATGCTCCAAGTGAGAAGTATTATGTGCCTCAAGGAAAAGCTTAATACAATTTGTTAGCCCCAAAGAACCACTTTGCAATAAATAAAATTAATTTCATATTTTTCCCAAGAGTGGATTTGTTCATTTAATAAATAAAGTGATAGGCATTTAAAGGTAAATAATGCAGGGGGGGGGGCGCAAAATTCCTTAACCTCGGTAGACAGTATTTGGGGGTTTCTCTTTTGCCTTCATAGAACTGCAAAAGGTGATTTGTGGTGTGTTTTGTTCAACTCCTTCCTCATGCACATTATCTCTGTAAGATGAATTGTCTCTAAGACTTGGATTGCCCTTTTATGCTGACTGCATGCATGTGTATGCATAAAATGCCACGTTTCCAATTAAGATGTGTGTACTCAGGAAGGATGCCATATCAGGACTGTCAGGATAAAAGCCCTATAGCTCAGGAGAATTTTCCATATCACTCTGTGGGTCTGCCAAGATTATGGGACTTTATTAGCTTTCTTCATCTTTTCTTTTCTTATCTTCGTTTTCAAAGTCACCCTCCTTCTCAAGCTAGATATTATTTTTTTGGATGGGTCTGGAAATAAAGTGAATTGGTGATATTTCTTATTAAAATTTAAATAATGCTTTGCTTTATCACAGTTAGATACACTCCCTGTTGTTTCCAATATGGATTAGTTTCAAACAATTTGGTCTCTCCTCTTCATATAGAAAAGATAATGTTAACATGCTATTGGACAAGATTGCTTTCTGTGGCAGGAATGGTGAGGGAAATTCATTTTGAAGTCTACCTCTTTACAATGTCTCCTTCTGAGGCTCTTACACATTTTGCAAGTGGAAGCGTCACAATATCAATATGTTTTATGTTAGTTGGCATACCCATTTAGCAGAATGACCTTTGAGATATGAGATCCTTGGGAAGACAGAATTCTTGAAATATAAATGCAATGTCTGGAATTCACAGTATTTCTCCCTAAAATTTTAAATCTTTTAAAAATATTCAATCAAATTAACAATCAAGGGAAAGGTAATAAGATTGATGAGGAAATAAATGTTGGTATCCAAGTGGAATAAGCCAAACAGAAATATAACTTACTTGAATTTGTTGCTCTGAAAGAATTTATAGCAATATTCAAAAGCATGTTTCAGATTTTCACTAGGTCCTACTTAGCTGTATGTCAAATTATTAGATAAGAAACCAGGTGTGTTCATTTGTAAGCTATGGGGCTGAAGCACCACATTTACATGCTGATTTCTGGAAGCGTTTGTGATCAAGCATCATAGTTCTGGATGTCTCCAAGTTCAGCTGAAAACACCATTTCCATCTTTATTATCCTGAGAGAAAAGAAGATCACAGAACTTGAGGAGATACAGTAGACAATCTGGTCTATTTTTTTCATGGTTTCATGTGTGATTATTGTCCTTTTCCAGGCCAAAGAATTAATAATGCAGTCTAACCTTTCCATTTGGTTCTCTACAATTTTAGTTTTAATGTCTCCATCTTGTTGTTAAAGTTCCTTTTCTCTAGTTTCCTAATCAGCCCAAGTTGATCTTTTTAAAAAGAAAGAGGCAATAACTAGCTAATTGACAAAGCACATTTGCTCTCCTTCAAAACATATTATGGAAGCAGCTTAGTCCATAGCACTTACCCCTTCTGGTGATTTGGGAGGAGGAGGGATTTTAATATTCTGAGGGGACAAAATTTACTCATATGAACAAGAACATTTTCTCCAGGCATATTTACTCTGGGTGAATGTGTACTTTCATTTAAGACTGCCTTTTTGTTTGTTACATTTTGACACGAACATTTTAATGCTATAAATTTAGCTCTAAAGTCTTTACTCTTGTTAAAAGTTTAAGGAAATGAGATTTGTTAACTCAGACATGGTATGTTTAGATTTTGTTTTCTTTGCATAGTGGATTCTTGGTTTGTAAGATATTAAAGTTCTCTACTGGATTGATGGCATCACAGAAAAGGATTAAATGACTTCCTGGAGCCACATCACAAGTTAGTAGCTCAGTTCAAATCAGAAGGCTGAATCACAGCCCTTTGCTCTCATCTTCAGGCCACATAACTTTCTCTGCTCATAAAGCAATCACTTGTGCATTGAAGGAGGGGTAGTGTAATTTATCCTTGCTGTTATTGCCATTGATTAACTTCTATTCAGTCCTCCTTGTTTTGTTTTTTTAATTATTACAGGAAGATGTGCAATCACAAGTAAGATTTCAGTTGTCCTTAATGAAAGTGTTTAATGCAGCAGTATATCCTGAAATAAAATCTAGTACTTATATTCAAAATATATGTAGACTTTAAGATTCTCACCACACTAAGATGAAGGAACTATTTTCACAAAATAACAAGGAAATTTCCAATGATTCTATGTCCCTAGAAAATATTATCCAGGGGTGATATTCTAAGCCATTATTGAATGAACAATAAACATTACACAGGTTTTATGAAAGAAATAGACAAAACTTGGTCATTGCCCTCAAGGCGCTTGCAATCAACTTGGGAAATGTAACAAGACACAGTAACAAAAACTAACAGGGCAGGACTGGGCATAATTAAGCACTAAATTGTGTTTTATAGGAACTGTGTTTCCTACATTCAATAGGAAATCAGAGGAGAGGAGAAATAATCCTGACTGCTTAGAATAATTGGAAATGTTTTCTCAATGGAGTTAAAGTTGCGCTAGATCTCAAAGGGGGATGGGATACACAGGCAGAGGGGAGGGGAGATATTGTAGGTTGGGTAGGAGGAAGTAATCATAGAATGTTTCTGAAATAGTAAAAAATATCTAGGATACAGTGACTAAAATGAAGGCTACATGCTCTGAACTCAGTCATAAATTCAACAAATGATTATGGAGATCTTACTATTTTAACACTAGGGATACAGCAGGAGGAGAGAAAAAGAAGACAAAGTGCCTATATCATTTACAGTTCCAGCAGGAAACACCTGGCGTGCTCAAAAAGATGATTGAGAATAGTGGGAGGGAGTTATTATCAGTTAATACCTCTAGGTCTGAAAGGGTAATGAGACAGTGCAGTCACCAGAACCCAGAGAGAGTAGACACAGGGAAAGGGCTGAGTGGCAATTGCTATAGCTTTCAGTAGAGGGTTTCTATCAACCCAAAGCGGCCAAATGGGAGGGAGGCTGGTGAATAAGTATCCGCTCTCTTACCTTGCAATTTCCTGCTACCATTTTCCATGAGCTAACTCTAACCAGAAGACAGAGGGCAAAGGAGCTTGGTTAGGTTATAGTACAAGTCTGTGCAGGGCATAGGGCATAGCAAAGGAGAGTGAAGAAGAGAGATGTAGAGGCAAGCAGAAATTTACAGCATAGTCCTTGTGTCAATTGGTTTCAACCAGAGACACACAACCAGTAAGAGTATTAAGAGATTTATTTCAAGGAACTGACTCTCATGGTTGTGGGAGCTGGCCTGTCTGAAATTTGTACGACAGGCTGGCAGGCAGGACAGTCTCAGGCAGGAGCAGAAGGTGCAGTCCACAAGCAGAATTTCTTCTTCCTCAGGGAAACTTGTTTTTTCTCCTAAAGCTTTTTAAGTTGTTGGTGAGGCCCACCAAGATTATTGAGGATAATCTCTTTTCCTTAAAGTCAACCAATAGTAGATGTTAACCACATCTACAAAATACCTTCCCAGCAACAGTTAGATGAGCATTTTGTTAAATAACTGAACACTGTAGCCTAACCAAGTTGGCATATAAACCTAACCATGGGGAGTGGATGTGGCTCAAGCAGTTGAGCACCCACCTCCCACATGTGAAGCTCCGGGTTTGGTTCCTGGTGACTCTTAAATTAGACAAACATAAAACAAGCAGGCAATAAGCAGACATCCAGCAAAAACAATGAGCAGACAACAAGCAAAAAAGCAACAAGCAAAACAATGAGCAGACAAGGAGCAAAACAGAAAAACAAGCAGGGAGTGCATGTGGCTCAAGCAATTGAGTGCCTGCCTCCCACACGGGAGGTCCTGGGTTCGGTTCCCGGTGCCTCCTAAAAAAAAAACAAACAGACAAGAAGCCATCTGGGGTGGGCAGAAACCTAACCATGCCACTCCTTGTCTTAGTTTGCCAGGACTACTCTGACATATATCACATGATGGGTTGGCATAAACAAGAATTTTTTGGCTCATGGTTTAGAGGCTAGAAGTGCAAAACTAAGATCCCAACAAGGCTGTGCTTTCTCCTCAAAGTCGGTAAGTGTTCAGAGGATGGCAGTCCCTCGTCACAAAGTGTTCCTAAGACCTCTGGCTTCTCCTTATAAGACCTCCAGTATTATGGATTAACACCCACTCTGATTCAACTTGGCCACCCCTTAACTAATAGTAACACTTTCAAAAAGGTTTAAATTAAATAGTTTCACACCACAGGGATGTGGATTAAGATTAAAAACATGTCTTTTGTTGGGGCTCATGTTTCAATCCACCACATTCCCTATTCCTGTGGAGCTTATATTTTATGGGGAAAGACAAGAAAAAACTTTAAAAAAATATATCTACTAGGTGATGATAACCGCTATGGATAGAAACAAAGCAGAATATGTAGATAAAAAATGATGGGAGGTGCTATGTTTTACACACTGAGGTCATGGAAATATTTAAGCAACTGATCTTTGTGCCAGAACCTAAATGAAGACAGGAAGTGCGACACATGGATATTGGCATTAATTATTCCGGACAGAGGTCCAGAAAAGGATTTGAGTTTGAGATAGTCAAGGGATAGCGAGGTGGCCAGTGTTGGAAGTGAGACAGCAAGAAAAGAGTGGGAGGAAATGAAACTAGAGAGATAGCAGTGTCAGCTAGGGCAAGTCTTTAAAGCTGGATAAGGATTTTGGTTTACATTTTGAGTGAAATAGAAATCACTTAAATCATTTTGACACAAAGAATAATATGACCTGACTTTAATTTAGAAGAATCCTTCTGATCTTTGGATGAAGAAATGATCATAGGAGTCAGAAGCTGAAGTCATAGTCCAATGGAGCATTCTGGTCCTGGTGCCGGATTGGATCAGCATTGTGATAGTGAAGCCTGTAATATATTTTGAAGGTAGAGGCAGCATAATTTGCTTCTTACATGAGACATATGTAAGAAAAAAAGAAGTCAAAGATGGCTTGATTTTTTTTTTACCTGAGCAACTGAATATGTGGTATTACCATTTGCTGTGATGTAAAAGACTAGGGAGGGGCAGGTTTGGGATTGGGAGGATGAAGGTTCAGGAGTTCTATTTTGAAAATGATAATGTGTCTCTCCAATTGGACATGTTAAGTAGGCTGTCAGTGTCTGGAGTTGAGGATAGAGGCCAGGACTGGAGAAGTAAATTTGGTAGCTACCAAAATAAAGATATTGGGAAGAGAAAAAAAACATCAATAGGTAAAAAGGGGGGTAGCTTTTCATATAGGATTAGTGGGCCTTAACAGCTAGGTTGGAAAACATAGACTTCAGGGTTTCATATTTTAACAGCTTACATGTTTGTCTCAACAATTACTCTGTGAAGAAGAAACAGTGTCCTATTCATTTTGGATGCTTAGCACACAGCTAAGCAGCTAACATGGTGGCCTCTTGGTAACTGTTGAATAATGAATAATGGATGAATGACTGAGTTAAGGAATGGAAAGCCACTGAATTTTAGAACCAGAGGGCTGGTGTGATCATCACCCCTTCCATATGCCCTTAGGAAACTACACAAACAACAGACTTCATCCCAGATTGCTTGGCAGTGCTCAGTTGACATTGTGGTATAGTGAAAGGAGCGAGAGCCTTAAAGATGGACAGAATTGAATTGCAGCCCCATCTTTGCTACTTTCTAGCCAAGTGACCTTGGCAAACTACTAACCTTTCAGAAACTCAGCTCCCTCAGTATAATGCATAGGCAGCTGGCATGGTTTGGCACATAGAAGGTGTTTAATAAAAGTTAATCTCCTTTCATGCTTCCTCCAAACATCATTTTAGGGCCTGGAACTCCACTGTTTATGAATTCTAAATAATATTTTATCTCATGGCTACAGAGCCCACAAAAGTAGTTACATCTCTCAATCATGGAGGTTGTGCTCTGTTCTTTAAGTTGTAACTCATTTAAATCTGCACATTTACTTAATATAATAATCTCAGTGGCAACACTCAAAATCCTTGCTACTTTTCATCACTGTAGGTCCCATTAACATATTCAAACAACATTTATTAAAATCTGACTACATGTTGAACAATGTTCTAGGTATTATGGATAACAAGGAGGACCTGAGTACCATCTTAGATTCAGTCTGGTCTTGTCAGTGAATGAGCAGCCAGTTTGTAAATTCTCTTTACAAAAAAAAACACTGAGTTGTTGATCAATTTTAGGAAATGTCTTTCTTCTTCCTTCACTGTCACAAATAAAAAGACAGCTGCTAAACTCATATCACAGAAAATTTAGAAAAATTTACAGCAACTCCTGTGTGCCTGACGAGTAGAAAATAATATGTAGATTACATTATTGCTAGACATTATATGAGACATAAAAATTTTTAAAGATACAATAGCTGTCCTCAAGGAGCCAACAATCTTGTAGAAAAGATAGGACAGACTCAATGAGACAGCATGTGATATACGTGAGATTGGAGTACAAGGAATAGGCAAATGGCATCAATAAAAACATGAAGGCATAGTAAGTACTCTAACATTGCTAGTACAGTATACAAGGACTAAATCAAGAAGTGGTAGGAGATGACTGGCCCTTGAATAGCTAGGTTAAAATGTTTGTTGTATTTAAAAGGTAACATTAATAAGTATCATATCAGATACTATCTTAAATGTCAGAAAACTCAACTGATAAATGGGCAAAGAAACCAAAATGGAATACATAAGACAAATACTCAATTTCGTGAAAAAATATGTTCAGCTTCACTAGTATTCCAAAATGGTGATTAAAACTACTTTTAAAATGTATATTTTTCCCTTTAAATTAGCTTTACAAAAAATAATACCCATTGCTGTTCAGTTTTAGAGTTTGGAGAATAACATTTTAACATTTTAATGGGTACATGGGATTTTATTCCATTATTCTCTCTATTATTTTTAATATACATTTTATTTTTTTAAAAAAGATACTTAGATTACATAAATGTTACATAAAAAATATAGGGGATTCCCATATGCCCCACTCCCTACCTCTCCCACATTTTCCCACATTAACAACATCCTTCATTAGTGTGGTACATTTGTTACAATTGATGAACACATTTTGGACCATTGTCACTAAGCGTGGATTATAGTTTACATTGTTGTTTACACTCCTGTACATTTTTGTAAGTTATTACAAGATATATAATGCCCTGTATCTGTTATTGCAATGTCATTCAGGACAATTCCCAAGTCCCGAAAATGGCCCCATATTACACCTATTTTTCCCTCTCCCTCCCCTCAGAACCTCCAGGGGCCACTGCCTCCACATCAATGACAAAAGTTCTCCCATTGCTAGAATCACAATAAGTCTATAGTAGAATAACAGTAAGTCTACTCTAGTCCATCGTTCATTCCCCAATCTTGAGGATTCTGGGATGGTGATGCCCACTCTGTCTCTAAGTGAAAGGGAGCTTAGATCCCATGGGGCAGATGAATGGGACTATTTTGCTTGCAGTTGCAGACTGTCTCTGTTCCTTGAGATGGTCGTTGTCCATCATCATCTCCTTGTTAGTTGTCCTGGGTGAGTCCAATGAACTGGAGAGTAGGTATTCTCTCTATTTTTATATATAATATTTTATATTAAATTTTCATGAAAAATGGAAAACTAAAATAATTTATATGGAACAAGAAATTAAAATGTGTCTAATTCACAATGACTAGTTTTCTAAAGTTTTCTCTTCTACTATATATACACTTGTCCAGAGAACAGTTTGAAAATACACCTTTTATAAAAATAAGGATAAACAATAAAACAATATGTTTGTGTAAATATAAACTTTGTGTTCATCTTAAGTATTATTTTAATATAATACAGATGTTATTCTATAATTGAGACATGTATCAAGGAAAAGCCTTTTTTTGCACAAAAAAATGAGCATATAGCTTTGGTATAGAAAAGTTACATCATATTTATTGATTCATTTTTAATTACATGACAGTTTATTTTAGGATCAACAATTTTAACTTGATAAGTAAACTGACTTTCCTAGGTACTTCCTTGTGTGGCTTTATTATTAAATTTATCTGCAATTTAGCAATCTGAGTGTTTTTCCACATTTAATACATTTTAATTACCATAAAATAATCAAAATAGTTTAGTGTTAGAACAACCTTAGAAGTCATCCAATCTTGAAAAATTAAGGGCAAGGCCAATGACTTTTCATCATTACATCCCTAACTGTGGTCATTCAATAAGAACTTGCTTCATTGACTGGGTTTAGTCCACTTCCCCAGTCAGGGCAGCTCCCTATAACACTCCTGACAGATGGATGTGTTAGTCTCTACAGGAATCCTTCCAGGGACAAGGAGTTCATTACATATCCCTACACAATTCTTTAAGAAGTTGAGGATGATCTTTGGGCCAATCCCTTCACTTCACTGGGATGAAGTTTTCTCATGTTTAAGTGATTTAATTAAACAGATAATAAAACACCTACTGAGGGCTGATCATGTTTTGATCACTATAGAGTAATAACTCACTCACTGAGCCCTCACAAAAACCTTATTAGCTATGATTTTTAGCCCCGTTGTTATGGTTTACAACTCTGAAGCATGGAGGAGTAAAGTAGCTTTTCCAAGTTCATACAACCAGTAAATGGGGAAATCTGGAAATAAATTCAGGCAGTCTAGAGCTTAATCACACTGATTAGATTAGGCAGTTCATTCTGTCCCTGAGAACAGAAGTGACACCTGCGCCTTTGTTCTTAGTTCTGCCCTAGTCCTCCTTCCATATAAAAGACGAAATTTTGAAGACAGCTATTATATTGCTACTAAGTTTTTTCTAACTCAAGCTAAATTTTATCAGTTACTTCAATTATTTTTTACATTGGATCATTTCTAAACCCTTCAATTTCAATAATCCCAATCTGACTATGTGGAAAATTAAGATTATTGGCTACATAGTCTGCCTCTTAACTAAAAATTTATATATATATAAATTTTATATATATATAAACATATTTGGACAATGCTTCTTGTTTAGCCAGAATTCACAAATTTTGTGGTATGAATTAAATAAGTTTTTATAGATTCCATACTGGATTTAATAAAGAATTAATAAAGCTTGCCAACATGGATATTGCTATTCTACTTTATATACTAGGCAAGTCTGAATATGTTAAAGCATTCATAATAGCTATTACTTCTCCATTTGCAAACCCATGTAAGGTCAAATAAAATGGACTTGAAGGACCTTGGGGATTATTTTCACATAAAATTGCAATGCCCCCTTTTATATCACACCTCTGTTCAAAAGGGATTTCTGAGAACATTTAGACAAACATGAAATTTTTGCTCTGTTTGTCAGTAATGCATATTTATTTCAAAATCAAATCTAATCTACTGCTTTCTATTTTTGCATCTTAAAAATAGCTCAAAAAGCTCTTAGATCTTTATGCTGATCCACATACATGTGTCTGCAATTGGATTAGATAAATGGAACTTCATGAAAATGAGGTAGAGTTAAGCTATTTCATGGTCTGGTTTCTTATTAAGAAATAATGTAATTTTATCATGGGTCCATGGTGTCCTGGCGCTAAACAAATGCTGAAGCCAACTGCAGGCTCTTAGCAAAAATAAAACTGACTTAGAGCCAAGGTTCTGGTTTTCAGCTAAGATGCTTTGCATCTATGGCAACTTTGCACTTCAAGGACTAATTACTATAATACATGATTATTGATGCAGAATCCTCCGTGGTTTCTTTTGGTCTAATAGATTTTTATATTGAAAATTGAAGTTTTAACATACTTAATAGTACAAGTGACTAACTTGTCAGAAATTTCTGCACTTAAACCCTGACAGCGTTATTCCCCTGCAGTGAAGATGCCCTTCCCTTATCCCCATGCCTCCACCCACACTTCTGCCTGCTTACCACCAATATTGCTCAGATTGTCAGATGCTGGCATCTGGTAAATCCAATTCTTACTGGCCCAGAGAATGTACTAATTATATCCTACAGCTAATTAGAAAGCAGCCTCTTTGCTAGAGAACAGTTTATTTAGCTCATCAATGAATAAGACTTGGTTTGAATCTTGATTTAAAAATCAAAGGGAAATGGAAATGGGATGAGGAGGAGGAAAAAATATCCTTCATAAAGTAGGATATCCTGTCAATTACATTTTTAAAAAAGAACTAGAGATTTTGTATAAGGGCAGAAGGGAGAGGAATTTATACTAAAACACTAACACTAGAGGAATTATAGATTGTATCCATATTTCAAGAACCTTATTTACAAAACTTAAGTATGTATTATTTTTAAATCCCAAGATAGTTGTAATAGCTGCTTCAATGACCCAATTTGAAAACTACTCAGATTATTTTGAAAAGAATGGGATGTTTATGTTTTATTGATTAATGTTTTCTGAATCACCTGTATAATTCAATACTTATGCTAAATATTATTGAACAGTCAACTTTTTCAGTATTCACGTTGTTTGTATAGTATTTATTAAAGAAAAGATACAGTTCTTCACATTATTTGTGCTTTACCATGAATTTGTAATTGGCAAAACCTTGGGCAGGTATTAACAAATGAAATATGTAAGTAATAGCCTGATCCATTTACTGGTTTTTTTTTTTTCCTTTATCTTCACAATAAAACTTGATCACCAGCAGCAGCAAGGACATTTTTATGAAAAATTTCAAAACTGCTACCAACTTACCATGACTAATTAAAATACAAAGCATCATAACACATTAGGTTGGTGGTTCTTCATCTTGGCAACACTTTAGAATCATTTAGAGGAGTTTGTAAAAAATACAGTAAGATACCTTTTCACACCCACCAGAATGGCTATTATAATAATAATAATAAAAAAAAGAACAAAACAAAGAGAAAATAACAAGAGATTGAGAGGACATGGAAAAATAGGAAGACTTGTTCATTGTTGATGGGAATGTAAAGCTCTGCAGCCCACTGTGGAAAACAGTTTGGTGGTTCCTCAGAAAGTTAAGCATAGAATTACTATATGACCTGGCAATCTCACTTCTAGGTATGCACCCAAAATAATTGAAAGCAGAGACTCGAATAGGTATTTACACACTGATAGTGGCATTATTCAAAATTGCCAATAGATGGAAGCAACCCAAGTGCCCATCAACAGATGAATAGATAAACAAAATGCAGCATACACATACAATGGAATATTATTCAGCCATAAAAAGGAAAGAATTTCTGATTCATGTAACAACATGGTTGAACCTTGAAGACATTATGTTGAATGAAATAAGTCAGACACAGAAGGAGAAATATTGTATACTTTCACTGATATGAAATAATTAGAATAAACAAATTCATAGAGTCAGAAGTAGGATATAGGCTAACAAGGGCCAGGGTGGGGATAGAGAATGAGGAGTTAATGAATAATTTATACAAAGTTTATTTTGGGGGTGATGGAAAAGTTTTGGTAATGGACAGTGGTGACTGTAGCACAATGCTGTGAATATAATTAACTCCACTGAATTATATATTAGAATGTGATTAAAAGTGCAAGTTTTACATTGTATATTTTTATACAAACATAAAATTTTTTAAAAACACCATAAGACTGTACAATGCAAAAACAACAACAACAAAAAAAACAAATGCAAACAAAAAGCGGTGAACCCTAATGTAAACTATGGACTATAGTTAATAGTATAATTATAATAATACTATTTAATCTGGTACCATAGTTAATAGTATAATTATAATATACTATTTCATCTGTTGTAACAAAGTGCCACACTAATTCAAAGTGTGAATTATAGGGAAAACCGTATGTATGCATGTATGTATGTATGCATGTATGGGGAGTGGGGTATGGAAAATATGCAGAAAAATATTTTATGCATATTTTTTTCTGTAAACCTACAGCTCCTCTAATAATAATAAAAAAAATACCCAATCTTGCCACATCCCACACACTAATTTATTCTGAATCTCTGAGCACGGGATCCAGGAAACATTTTTTTTTTAAGTCTCCCAAGTGAGTCAAATGTGTACTTAAGACTGAGATCATTTTATGGGAAGGTTGGTCCTGAAAGATTGAAAAGCCTTAAGAAACTTTGTTGAATTGCTTAAGAAACAGATAAAAGCAGGAAGTCAATTAATGAAAAGAATTAGTTGTTCAGATTAGACAACTCAGAGATACTGTTTGTGTACTATAGAACAAGGGCAAATGCATTTGAAACTGGCGTGGAAAGTGACGTGCTTCATTCAGAGAGAACCAGAGAAACAGAATGGAGAAAAATCCCTGAACAAAAGGTAAGGAAGAACTGTTCTGAGATGGAATAGCTAAAATTAAGAAATGATGCCCAAATATTGTATGCACTGTACCATGTAGGCAGAGATTATATTGATTTAGAAAGGTCTCTATGTGAAAAAACTTTCTTAAATGACATTTACTTTTCTCATTTTAATAGAATAGTTATATGAGCTTCCTGTGAAGACCTAATTCTTTCCTGAAATATCCATTTCCCCATCCTACACTGAAATCAAAGGCTCATGAATGGTTTATTCTAGTCTACTGCTCTGCACCATTTTTCAAAAAGAGTTTTCTGAATTTACTCTATTCCCTTTCCTTTAAATGATATTAGACTGATGTTACTGAGGCAAACCCCCAAATTTCAAAGTCCTTTAGATTTCAAACTCAAATTACTAAAGCACAGAGTAGCTATCCAGTTCAAGGTCTTTTTTTATATTTTAAATTTTATTTCATTCTTTCTCTAGAATTTCCACTCAATGCAACCTGATTTTCCTTGAGCAGTTCTTATACCATCTCATTTCAATCATGCTCTTAACAGTTTCTCAATCCACCTTTCTATATTACAACTCCAGAAGTATAACTTCAGCGTTAAAATCAGTTCTGAAGCTATTCTAACTATAATCACTCAGCCCAATAAATCCTAGCTTATTCTGTACTGGTTTTACCACAGAGTTATCAGGGTATCAGGGAATAAGAATAAAAGAATTCCTTAGAAGTTATAAAATTTTAAATCAATTGGTTTGCAAACATATTTCATTACTTTTTAAAATTTAAGGATATTTCAAGATTCCTATTCATGCTTTTTTGGTCTTTTCTGTAAATCCATTGTCCTTGACAATGTTATTAATAGACAAGTAGTAGTCTAAGTTCACAGCATGGCACATGCATCCAGCATGGGCAGGAATGAAGAACTGATAAAGAAACTAGAAAAATAAAACTTGTAAGATGAAAGTACACATCCATATATCTATATATCAATGAAAAAAGTAAAGTTCCCCAACAAACAATGGCACATTAAAAGAATATTAAAGATCAGACACAAATAGCATGACGTTTCTATTTTTGTTGTACTAACAGGTGACATGTTTGATTGAATATTAGAATATCTGTAGCACTGAACCTCATGAAGAACTTCATTGAAATCACAACTTGAAATATTGGCCTTGTGAAAACCATGTTTAGTTTTATTTCAGCCATTGATACTGATCAGTCCCTTTGCTGAATCCATGTTACAGAACACTTATGCGTGTTTATATGGGAATTACCTGAAATCAGACCACCTACATGGTAATTGATGGCTTCCATTATAATTTACTCCACTCTCCTAAAAGCAAGCAATTTCAACTTTTAAAATGGATATTCTTTTTTTAATTCAGAAATTGCTTATGGTTTATTATATACCATTTCAATATGGATTATAAATGGAAAATTCATAGGGAAAAAAGTATAAAGCTTGGATCATCCCAAAGTTATCCCTAAGGAGCAGACAAATTTAGACAAGGTCTAAAATTTTGCAAGCTTGTAAATGTTCACTAACTGTTTAAAGAAAGGCAATAGAATTCAGAGTCACTACTGCCAATATATTCAGGCTATTTCAAAAGAGCACTTTATGATTTCTATAAATTTTACCAAGAATTCCTGAGGAATATGATATCTTTATCCAGAATACTATATATCTTTCATTATCAAAATTTCCTTTGCAGTTTATAATCATCTAAAACTATGTGTGATACCAAAATGTGAGACATCATGTTCATCTGCAAACTTTCACTTCTTATAAAATCCTTATAAATAGCACCTATCCAATAGCGATTTCATCAAAGTGTAAGATCAACTTCTAAGAATATTTACTTTTAATAGATCAAATTTCAATCCTTCTGTAGCCTACTGTATTACACTCTAGCCATGAGTCACAACTTTTATGAGACTCAGCCTACAGTAGGAGTTTTAAAGAACTTAGCCAAGAGACTATAATTATGTTATTCAATTACCTGCAGCCTGTGCATCGAACAATGGTTCAACACATTATTAGGGCAGTGAATGCTGGAAAACAATGAGTAAGAGTTAGAACACAGAAAAATAGAATAAAATCTAAAGTAAAAATTAGTGTTTATAGAAGAAACTCAAATTAGAATTAAAGTTGCATCATCTAACATCTCACTCAAATTCAAATTTTATTAATGTCAAGAACCCAACAAAAAAAATTGCATGCTTAAACCATTTGGGGATGAGTATATGTGCAGGTGTATTAAACTACTGTAACCTCGAGCTACCAGCAGGGCCATTTTTAAAAGTGGTAACTAGTCTACTAGTTTCAAGCTTGAAAAATTAAAGTATAAGTAATGTTAGAAAGGGCAGTTTGACAGAAGTAATCATCAATGTTTCATTTACACAAGGACAGCCCTCCCCCACCCACCAACTAGATAACTGAACACAGCCAGATAAACACAGTTGCCTGCAAGTCATAATACAAACACCCATGCACACACATTATTTAAAAGAAATACTGATCTACAAAAATCAGTCAGCAGGCTAGTTGAACAAATCATGTATATCAGTGTGGATTTCAAACATGGGCAAGAGAACAACCTTTGTTTAGCACATAAAAGAAACTATGACTGGTTGGAATACTGCCATACCACTAAGTGATCTACCGATAACTTGCGGCTCAAAATGCTGCTATCATCAGTTTTCTTCCTTTAGTAGCACTATACACACTGTGATGTTGAGATAACATGTACACTTCATATGCAAGATATAATGGAAGCAGAAATTGCTCTGCTCATTTAAACAGTTATTTATGAATGTTGAACAGTGCAAAATTGTGGTTATTTACAGTTCCTCATTAATAACACCTCATATTATTTCTGCAAAGGCAAATGCACTTTGACATTCAATATTTTTTCCTTTACAATTATTTGAATTCCCTCTGAAGGCAAGTTAAAAATATGTAATTGTACCTATGGTTCAAATAGCAAGACAGGAAAACAGTGTAGTTTAGAATTGTGGTGAGATCCAATGAGTTATTTGCCTGCTTCAGTGTTCTAATGGGTAAAATAGCTGCTTCTGCCAAAATGCAAAATGCCAGAATGATGTTACTTTCCTCAAGGAGACTGTGCAAAACATAGTTCTATGGTTAAAAATCCCTTAATTGTGTCAAACTCTATCAGAGAAATTCGGTTGTTCTCATTGAAAAAAAATCTATAAAATATAAGTAACAAAGATATAGAAAATTGGAAAATTATAACCACATTGAGAGTTTGGGAAGAAAGGAGCACAAAATGAAAACTCTTGCTTTTTAAATATTAGTTTTACTTTAGGTTACATGTGAGGAATATGGAGTATTCATCCAGTAACGGCTTGTGACAACTATCTGAAGAACTCTAGATGAGACACTAGAGAAGGCAAAGTATCTCGAGCTGTACCTTTGGCCCCATACTTATGCTCCTTCATCCCTTTACAATTCCTAGGGCTCAGTTCCAGCCCTGTCTGCCTAATATCCCCACAATGGATATTGTCACATATATCTTTCAGAACATCTTATTGCTCTGAGCCTTTATTTCTATGTTATTCATGAACACTTACATGTCATGAATTCTGTTCCCACATATGATGGACAGTGGTATTTCAGTTTGAGTATCTTCCACTTATTCACTCTGTTGAAGAATCATGTTATGCCATGATTGAAAATAAAATTTCCTTTATTCTGAAAATGATACTTATGTATACAGACATTTTATTGGTTTTCTTATTAGTCTAGACATTCTTCTAAGGGCTTAATAGCCATTATGAAAACTCATGAAACTTTATGTCTTGTGGGGACTGTCTCTTCATCTTTGAACAGCAACTGGTACTAATATGTAGTAGTTACTCAAGAAAATTTGGTTAAGCTGAACTGAACCACTTCCATTTTAGTCCATAATTGTGAATCTTTGATAGAGAGTACTTTCCCTTAATGATGACTAACAAGCCCAAAATGTAAAAATTTTAAACTTTACTGGGTAGCTGGGCAGAGTCATTAATCATCAACATTTCAATGAAAAAAATCCCTGCAACAACCTAAGAGCACACTACTTAGCTAGCTTCCATGAGGGGAACCCAACATCATATTGGAGTCTGTAATTAGAGTTTCTATTCATGTGACTTTCATTCAGGGAGCTTATACTTGAAATCATGATTTTGTTGTCTTTGTTCAGTTGATTAATACATATAGCATGCACTCCAAGTCAGGGGGCTTAGATTTCAATCATTCTGGGAGATACCTCCTAACCTGCCAGCCCATTCCTCCATTGCCAAAAGTTAATTTTGCATTTGCCATAAAATGTATACTCCAAGTTAGACAACACATACACTCACTCACTCACACACAATCCAAGCATTTAGGTTCTCCTATATTGATTTAAAAGATGAAGAAATTTGCTTTTGTTCATTTAACAAAATAATTAACCTTCTTGTAAGGCCTACCTAATTCTCTTTACTGATCATTGATATAGAGATCACTAAAGGGACAGTATATGTCTTTGGTTTCATGTCTTGATTTTGATGGAAATACCTTTAAACATAAACATATGTAGGCCTGTAGAATTAGGTTGCTAGCATAAAGGCTGTCATACTTTATGATACATACTAGAATAATCTGCTCTACTCATAACATTTGTTTCTTAACTAGCCGCCATAAAACTTCTTTATTATAGAGTCCATAAAGCATTTTCACCTCCTAAATTCAATTGTTAAAGTAGCCATTATGCCTACAATGTACCCATTTGTAGGGTTATTAATAATGTTTAATAACATTTATGATCCCAAATCTAGCCAGCAAGAAGAGGGTGGATGCAATGAAATTATTATCTTAAAGGACCTATATATTATATTAGTCTTGGTAATGGCAGAATTGTGCTACTCTTCTACACACAGCCAGAAAATATAACGGCTTCTGCCTCTCATTTAATTGGTAAGACATGTTTTCTGTGAAGATATGAAGTCTAGGGTAAAGAAAGTTGTGTATGGAGATTCTCCCTGTGACCAGCCATTTTCCTAAAATGTACCTCTGATCATGTCAAGTAACTGCTCAAAAGTATTTGATGGAGCCTCCTCCTCCTGGTCAGTGAACTATGCCAAATACAGCCTGCCGGTCTGTTTCTATACCACCTGAAAGCTAAGAATGGCTTTTACATTTTAAAGACCTGAAAAAAATAATGATAATAAAAGCAAAGAATAATATGTGACAGTGTCCATTTGTTGCCACAGAGCCTAAACTATTTACTATCTGGCCTTTTACAGAAGAAGTTAACAAGTTTGCTAACCAACCCCTGGTCTATAAGATAAAGTACAAAAGCCACAATATGATATTTAAGACCTTCCATGCTATGAAGGCAAATTGATAGACTAACCATACTACAAATTCTCCCTGTCCTGGCATGTCCTTCTTTTCCTCTCCTGCCATCTAAATTCAGCTGTCCATCAAGAAAAAGCTCAAGCTCATCTTCTCTTTGAGGCTTTATCTGACTGATCAAGTCCATAGTAATCTCGCATTCCTTGGAATTCCAACAGTCATCAGTATTTGTTCCAGTCACTAATAATCTTGCCTCTTTTTATGTACATATTTTTACATTGTCCTCCCAAAGAGATGATAAAGTCTGAGAGGATCTCTTTCTAACAATGCATGCAGATATTTAGTATCAGTATTGCAAGTTTTAAGAAATTTCTAGGTCTTGCCAGTCTGATTTCTTATTAAGCAATAATGAGAGTAATCACCAGCATTTATGAGCAATTACTATTTCCAGGTATTGCTAAGCCTACACACACATTTTTCTTTTCATTTCACCCTCATGAGATTTCAGGAGATAAGTGAAATTATCTTAGTTTTTTTACATGTAAGATTAATATTATTAGTCCTTTTACAGGTAAGATGCAGATTAGTCCAGGAACTTACCCATTTTACACCTTCATTCATTCAACAGATGTTATTAAGCTCTTACTTTGGGCCAGACTGTGAGCCAGGCAAATATACCTAGTCCCACCCATAGCCAAGTGACAGATTTTGGATTTTAACTCAGCTCAGCTTTTAACCACTACACTATAATATTAGGAGTAATTTTTCAGTAAAAGCAATGCAGCCATGATGGGGAGAATGCAACTATGGACCAAAGTAGACTTATTATTATTCTAGTAATGGAAGAACTTGTAACATTGATATAAAGGCAATGGTCACCAGGGGAGGGGGGATGGAAGAATAGGTGTAACATGGGGCATTTTTGGGACATTGGAATTGTTCTGCATGATATTGCAATGATGGATAGAGGCCATTATACATTTTGTCAAAACCTATAAAATTGTGCAGTGCAAAGTGTAAACTATAATGTAAACTATAGACCATAGTTAGTAGCAATGCTTCAATATTTGTTCATCAATTATAACAAATGTACCATACTAATGAAAGATGCCATTAACAGGGGGAAATGTGAGAAGGGGAAAGAGTAGGGTATATGGGAATCCCCTATATTTTCTATGTAATTTTTATGTAATATAAAACTTCAAAAATAAAGAAAAAGATTTTTAAAAATAGCTACACTACTTCTGTAAGATTAAAAGAGAGTAAGAGAATATGCACAAAAGCTAAAGAGCCAGAGCAGAAAGTAAAAAATATAGAAAGAGGGTGAGAGAGAGTTCCTCCAGTTTTTACAATAAAAATTTGGTATAGATGATGGAACTGGAGTTGGGGAAAACTTTATGAAAATTTGGTTGCTGGTAAACAGATTAAATTGTTCGTGAATCATCAAGGATATAATCCATGTATACTAGGTTCTATAAGAGAAGACCCATCCTGCCCTGCAGGAATTTGTACCACATTATCAAAACTTAAATTGACTGTATGAGACTACAAAATCACAATTACTACATATACCCAGGATTCCTAAATTGGGCTATGGATGCAATTCCCACTGGCTGTCTGAAGCACCTGAAAGATGTTAGAATCTACTTGTGTTTTCACACCCATGGAGACACCAAAAGGTGAATGTGTTCTCTGGCAAGGTAGAAAATTGCAAATTTATAAAAAGTCTTTTCTATAAGATTCTCTGGCTTTATTCTTGCAATAGTGTATAGTCACTAAATATCACATGATTTACTAGTTCACCTCATTTTTATCTCTTGCTTTTTCTAATAAAATAAAAAACTAAGTAGAAGGCTAAATTTTTGTTTTTTTGTCAAGAGATCAGCCTGGTGCACTGGTAGAAACTACACAGTGGATAGTATTTGTCATTACCCTCCCATGTGACTTGCCAACCTTAACTTGAGCTGCTGTTGAGTTTCATTGGGTGTTTTGAATAATTTCACATCATAATTTGTTCCAAATTCTCATACCTCAAAATAATCAAATCATCAAATATTTGAACATCTGCTCTATAAAAAACACAATAACTGACTAAGATTAAGAGAACATTGTTTCTATTTTAAAGGAATTTTTAGATAATTTGAGGAGATAAATATATACATGAAAAGTAAAAAAGCAGCACAGGATTAAAAGTATAAAGAAAATTAGGGAAGAGAATTCTTAAGGATGAGTCTTAAAGAGATTAGCAATAAAGGCCATGGCAGGGGTTCTTCACCATTTTTGTTCCACAGACCCCTTTGCCAGTCAGGTGAAATGAATGCTACTGTAATTTATTTAATGCATACATTCATAAGTGAAGGAAATGCTGGATTTCAGTTAGAGGTCAGAGAAAATAAAGATAATAAGTTGATTTTTTTTCAATTCAAGCTCACGGACCCCCTGGTTAAGAACCCCTGTGCTATGGTTATGGAGGAGGCCTTGGAAACATTAGAAAAGATTTTCAGGGGAGGATAGACTAGAGCAGTTGTTCTCATCTGGTGGCAATTTTGCCCCCCAACAGATGTTTAGCATTATCTGGAGATATTTTTGGTTGTCACAATTCGGGAAGGGGTGGTGGTGAAGGGATGTGCTAATGACACCTGGTGGGTAGAGGCCAGATGTGCTGCTAACATCCTACAATACAGGACAGTACCCTACAACAAGAAATTATCCAGCCCCAAAATGTCAACAGTATTGAGGTTGAGAAACCCGGGACTATAGCTAAGCCATTTCATGAAAAGGATTTTCTACAGTGCTGGAGGATGGTGAAGATATGTCAGAACGAGGAAGGTACAAAGCCTAGAGGGCTGAAACACCAAGGAGTGCAAAGTGCATCAATTCAGCGTGAGTGATGGACCTTATTCAGAAGTGGCCAGAAAGATGCACCAAGATTTAATATGAACGTCTTTAAAACACAGGGAGAATCATGGTAAATGGAAAGAGCATGAGCTTTAGAATTCTACTACTTAACTAGATGTGAGATTTTGAACAATTGTTTGGCTCCTCTGTGCTTGATTTCCCTTATCTTTAAAGTAGAAATAATAATATTTACCTCATATTTGTTGTTAGAGTCAAATGAGGTAACTTTAAGTGCCTCCCATCAAGGCAAGATAATGGGAGACAATCAGCAGGGGAGAGACAGGGAAAATCGGTCCCTTTAATTCCTTAGGTACTGGGGGTTCCTGAGGTTCAATATTACTGATTTTCAATTACTACTGGAGTCAACCATAGGCTTATTTGTTAAGCCTTAATTACCAACTTCCTTTTATTAATTTATTCCATAAATAGTTCTTCAATGATCCTTCTTTCCTGGCACGTTTCCCTTCACGTAGGAGAGTTCTCATTCTTTTAGAGAAAAACAGATTTATTAACAAAAAGTGTGAGTACTACAAATACCAATACAAGAATTTCTTGACTTGTGAACTTGAGCTTGTAACCATTGTCCTGGAACAAATTGTATTATAAGAATGAGGTCCCCTGAACGTACTTTAGTCTATACATCACATCACTTGATGGGAGGCAACATCTCTTGCTTAGATTATTGTAATTTTTCCCTAATAGTAACAGATGCAGAGATAATCTAAAGCAATAGTAGGAATGGAGAGGAAGTGACAGGAAATACTACGGACTTGTTTGGGTAGGTATTTGTGAAAGCCAAACTCATAATTCTGCTGTTTAGGGAACATGGATAGGATTTGAAAATGGGTAAAGCTGAAGGTTCAGATATCCATAGCCACATATCTAACCCTCTTGTTTTTAACAAGAGATATACTTGGCAGCTTTTCGTAAACTAATCAAATGGGATATACCTGGTTATCAGCAGAAGAGAAACCCTCATTATTCTTTGCACCTGGTAATATTATCACAGGTAAATGAAACTATTAACAGGATTTTTTTTTCTCTTTTAAAATAGATGCTTATTTAAAATCTGTGTTAGTTGCTCTTCCAGAGCTTAATTATCTACCTGGGTCATGACTTGTTCCTAAGTTACTTAGAGAAGCCTTTGTTTATCATTGGATCTAATTAACCTTTTGAAATGTCAGTTTTAACATATACAGTACTGTGTATAGACACCCATCAAATATTTTCAATAAGGAAGAGATATAATCAAAATAATGCACTAGAGACCAGTATATCATTTGGATTAATATTTGGAGACTGAAGTCAGGAAGACAATTGCAGTATCCCAGAGAGGGCAGTAAGAACCTCCCTAGATCTTGACAGTATAAATAGCAAGAAAGAGACAGATGTAAAAGACAATTCAATGGACAAATAGAACCTGGAGAAGAGATGGGTGGTTGCTATTCTAAAACCAGGGAAGTGCGGTAGGCAAGTGTCTCAGATTTTTTGGAGGGAAATGGTGAGTTCCAAAATATAAATGCTATATTTGTGGTGACAAAATCTTATTCAAGTGGAAATGTTCATGCAATAAAATAAGGAAAAGTCTAGGAACAGAAAATAGAATTTGAGATAAACGATATGTGTATAGAGGTTAATATTGAAGACAGCCATAGATAAGCATTGAAAGAAGAGATAGTAGAGACAGAAATAGAGAGGTTCTAAGACTGAACACTCTTTAAGGAAAACCCAGCAAATTGAAAAAAGAAGGAGCAATTAAAATCATAGGGAGGAAAACACGATACTATGGTCAATAAAAGAAAACCTCACTTGACCTTACTTATGCCTCCCTCAACACACCCTAAATCCCTAGTTACCATTATTGCATTTCTCTTTCCATTTTTAGCAACATTTTAAGAAAACCATCGTTTTACTACATATTTGTTATAATTTCCTAGGCTGCTCAAGCAAATACCATGAAATGAGTTGAGTTAAACAATGGGAATTTATTTGCTGACAGGTTTGAGACTAAAAGAAACTCCAAATCAAGACATCATCCAGGCGATGCTTTCCCCCGAACACTGTGGCATTCTGGGACTGGCTGCTGGCCATCCTTGGTCCTTAGCTTGCCACATGGCAAAGCATATGGCAGTATCTCCTTGTCTCGTCCTTCTTTTGGGGTCCTGCTGATGTTCAGCTTCTGGCTGCTACCTCTGTGGCTTTCTCTCACTCTGTCTGAATTCCATTCTCTTATAAAGGACTCCAGCAATAAGATTAATATACACCCTAATTCAAGTGGGCCACACCTTAACTGAAGTAACCTCAACTAAAGATCCTACTTACAATGGGTTCATAACTATAGGAATGGACTAAATTTAAGAACATATTTTCCTAGGGTACATCCAGCTTCAAACCCCTGCAATGTCTCTAAAACTTCCTTTTGAACTTCAAACTATTACAGAGACTAAATCCCAACCATTCCATTGAAACGGCTCCCCTTAAAATCCCAGACAGCCTAAATAATCAAAATCTAACAGACTTCTTCTCAAATTTATGTCTTACTTTGTCTCTGAATTTTTTTGACACTGTGGACCACACCTTTTATTTAAATATATCTCTGTTTATGAAAACCAATCTTTTCTGGATTCCTATGCTTTGGGGATGGGACTTTTTAGTTTCCATTTTAGTGGCTCTTTTCTTTGCCGAGCTCTTAATTCCAAGGTTTTTTCCTCAAATCTCTTGTCTCACATTCTAAATGTTCCTCAGGCAAATTCTCCCATGTACATTGATTCTATCTGTATACAGCTGTTTTTCATTATTTATAGTAGTTATATTCTATAAATTCTCTGCAACATTGAATTAGTGATTACTGAACCATTGCTCCTAGGTGAAATACAGCATTAGTTCCCTGAGAGCCTCTGGTCACAACATTTTTGTCAACTGATCAATGCATAACTTTGCTTTTTATATGTTTCTGTTTGAAGACGCCTTATTTAATACATGTTATTGATTCATTATCATTGAACTCACAAACAGCATTATAATGCATATCTGAACAAAACTTTTAAAAATATATTTTCTCTGTAAGATACAGCACAGCCTTCTTGCACTTAGGAACACTAGACAGCACTTCAGCATTACATGTGGGGGCCATTTAAAACAGCAAAATGACCAACAAAAGCACAAAAATGTGAAAAATGTGGCATTAAATATACAGCATAAAGGACACTTTTTGGCAATATGAGAGTCAAAACAAGAAGACAGAGTGTTGCCTTGTTCAACCTCAGCAGGGAACATGTGCATTAACTGACTCAAAATTTTCTCCACTCTATGCAAGTCCATGGATGACCACAAAAGTGCCACTAGTAAGGATCTTGGTGTTACAAATGAATTTTAACAAGTAAGAAAATTCATGAATATGGATATCCATGAATAATGAGGATTGACTGCACTAAAATGAACTCTAAGTCTCTTTTTTTAAGCCTAGTTCTTTCTCATGAGCTCTGAAATGTAATGCTTAATTGTCTACTAGATATATCCAACCAGTGGTCCCACAAGCAGCTGATAATCATCATACTCCAAACTCAACCCATCTTCTTCCCCAAACCTGTCGTTCCTCCATTATTTCCAGCCTTATAGAAAGGCATTTCTTCCTTTCCAATGGTCTAAGCTAGATACCTGGGAATCATTTTCAGTTCCTCCATCTTCCAACAACCATATGAAAACACACACCTGGGCATGAATTTTATACCATCTAAGTATCTCTTATATACATCCCTTTCTCCTCTATTCCCATTGCCATTAATCTCTTACCTAGACTAATTATCTCTTACCTAGAATACTGCAGGGAGTTCCTATTTGATCAGTCTGCTTCTTGTCCCTACTGTTTCTCCCCAACTCACTCGTTTCAGATATATCCCTGATACTGATATTTCAAAAAAGTTTCATCTCATGGCATTTACATTCTTGTAAAACCCACCCCATAATTTACAGAAATAAATCTGTACAAATATTACCTTAAACAAAACCTTCCATTACCTGCTGTATTAGTTAGCCAAAGGGGTGCCGATGCAAAATACCAGAAATCTGTTGGCTTTTATAAAGGGTATTTATTTGGGGTAGAAGCTTACAGTTACCAGGCCATAAAGCATAAGTTACTTCCCTCACCAAAGTCTACTGCCACGTGTTGAAGCAAAATGGCTGCCACCGTCTGTGAGGGTTCAGGCTTCCTGGGTTCCTGGGGCTTGCTTCTCTCAAGGCTCAGCTCCTCTGCTATTTCCACAAGGCCAGCTGTAGACTACCAGGTGAATGGCTTGTTTCTCTTCCCTGGGGCCTTTTCTCATTCCTCACGGCCACACTCCTCTGTGTGCTTACTTCCCGGGGCTCCAGCTCCAAAAAACTTCAAACTTCCTTCTCTGCGGTTCGATTTTTCTGTGAGTCCCCACCCACCAAAGGGATGGGGAAGCACATCCTACTGATGTGGCCCAATCAAAGCCTTAATCATTATTTAACCAAGTAAAAGTAAAACCTCTGAATCCAATACACTCTAATATGCCCAGAGGAAAAGACCAGTTTACAAACATAATCCAATATTTCTTTATGGAATTCATCAATAATATCAAACTGCTATACCTGCCTTCTGCCTAACTCTCCAACAATATCTCCTATGTCCAGTAGGAGTCAGAAGTCCCCTTCCCTGAAGCTCACTACCATTATAGAGCCTTTACTGTGCCTGGAATGTCCTTTACACCTGTGACTAGTGAACTGATATCACCATTCATTTCTCAGTTCAAGTGTGACTTTCCCTGACTGTATGCCAGAGATTGTGCTCAATGCCAGGAATACAAAATGAATAAGATAGGGTACTGCACACTAGCAAACATCCAATAAATAGATGTTTAATGAAAGTATGAGACAGAAACTAAAATAAATAAATGCAGGAAATTATTACAAAGTACAATGCAACACATAAGGAAGAATATGGCTGCTTCCTCCCATGAGGAATCAGGAAAGTTTGTCTCAGAGGTGACCTTGGATAAGAAGTTCACCAGGTCAACAGGAATGGAAGAAGAATTCTAGTCCAGAAGAATAGCCTGAGCACAGACCGTAAAAGATCATGGCATGAAAAAGAAAATTACAAGTATACCACTTGACTGATGCCTAGAGGGTCACCTGGAGGGGTGAGCAGGGAAGAGGTGGAGTGAAAAAGGATGAAGGTGGGGGGGGAATGATGTGCCAGGAAAAAAAATCATCAGGGGAATAATGATGAAAGTGTTTCTATGCAAGTTTCCCATTGCCAAGACAATGTGAAAACTGAATGGAAATGATTTTAGAGAATGGATGGGGTATGGCTGCTGGATTTCCTCTAGGCTCTTGGCTATTACATAAAGGAATTTAAGAACATGCCAGTTTAGTTAGGCCAGTAGTTTATTAAGGAAATGAAAGAAGAGGAGAAAATAACAGATTATAGGTTCCCAGGTCTACTTGCGTGCTGGTCCAGGCAGAGAAGGGAAAAGGGGCGATTTAACTTCTGCACTTGCTTTTTAAACCATTAATTATTCCTCCCACTTGCTAATGTTCAGGGGAGGGGTCCCAGTTGTTTGTTGTTGTGATTGATTACCCCACCCATCAATTACCCTGGGGGAGGCCCAATAATAAGGCTCCTTGAGAATACCTGGGACTTCCCTTGACCTCAGACAATCAAGGAAAATTCTCATGGGTTCTTCCAGCAGCTTTCGGTGTGGGGGGGTTCTTTCTGTCAGAGGATTTCCAGGTGAGATTCCATAACCACGTGTTCACGGCCATGGTTACTGTCAGGTCCCAGGTTTGTCTTTTCCTTCCCTATATTAGCCTGCTTTAACTCCCCCACCAGAGGGCTTATACCCTTATTTTTAAGGGGGTGATGAAGGACAATGGTCATTCTTCTGTAGTTACTTCCTGCTAGTTAGGGGCAGTAGGCCCTAACTGACATGGTGTAAAACTCTCTTGCTATTCTATTGGGGTTGTGGGAAGATGAATCTGGCAACAAGGGTGGGGCTGAATGAAATTCCTTTATGGTTAAGGAGGCATTGATTCTGGAAGAAACAAACTGAATTAGAACATTGAAGATACATGGTCTCACTAAAAGGATACTGGACTACAAGAGTAGGAATGGCCAGCTGCCTCTAAATGCTGCACCCTCCCAAAGTTAGTGGGCTTTATCTTGCATGTTTCAGATGCTGTTTAGGATTATTTCAGAGTGGTTCACATAGAAAAAGCATGTTAACATGTTAAGTGCCCTGTGATTTTGCAGCAACACAGCAGCAAGAACGTCTGTTTGCTGTTTTAGAGCTTCTAAGGCATGGCTAGCTTTTTCTATGCTGTTAGTTAGCTCTAGGGAGAGATTGTAATAAACAATGAGGTTTGGTATAAACTGCCAATCCCAGTTTTCCATGGTGATGGTTATGCCCAAGACAGCTAAGAGGGGGATGAGAAGAGGCATTGCCATTAGTTATTGGATAGGGAGAAACTACAGGAAATGAAAATAGACAAGATTTTTTAAGGGGTGTCTGGCTTGCCCTCCCCCTAGCAATAGGCATTTGGGCTAGAGTTAGAGGGAACAGCTGGCTTTTTCACAGACACTACTTAGCTTTGTCTCTTGAAGAGGTGCTTCAGGCTGTCCAATGACTGGCACTCGTATGTCCAATCAGGTGCTTCTGGTGACCTGGCACACCCTTGGGCAGCTGGCTTCACTTGAGGTAAGTGCACCCAGGTGGGAATTCCTTTAACTTTAATTGCTCTGGGAGTGACCAGAACCACAGAATAAGGTCCCTTCCATTTTGGCTCTAATTGAGAGTGAGGCCTGTTTTCCTGTCAGGTTTTGATCAGAACCTGGTTTCTAGGTCCTGGGTGAGGGAAGGCTGCTTATAGACCATCTTGAAGGGGCTAAGCTGAAGTGGGTCCTAGCCACCTCGTTTGCTGTTTTCCTTCTCATGGGAAAACACTTAGCCCTGGCAGGATGGCTTGTGGGTCTGCCAGTGCTCCCCAGGGTATGAGTGGGACAGGTTCTGAAATAAGGGCTGGGAGGGAGACCTGGGTTAAGCACATCTTTTACCTGGTATGGGGTGAAGTCTGAGAGAGGTTGACCCCAAGTTAATTTGGTGGCTTGCTCAATTAAAAGGGCTGTTGTCCCCACTGCTCTCAGGCAAGGTGGTCATTCCTGTGCTGTGTTATCCAGAGGTTTGGAGAAATAAGCTACGTGTCAAGAAATCTCATCCAGTTTCTTGACTAGCACTACTAGATTGGCAGGGGATTAGTATGCCATTCTTCAAGAACTTTTTAACCATGGGTCGGAGGCCTTTAACAGCTTCCTCTTTGAGGAAGCACTGCTTTCTGTGAGGGTAGGGCTGATTGGTATCATAAACAATGGAAACTGGGGGATCCCAGAGGGCCCTTTCGGGTATCCCAGTTTCCCAGACAATAGGATTTACTTTGCTATTAATTTCCTGGGGTATAGCTGTTGAGGAGACACCCAGTTCCTTATCTATAGTAATGGCTAAACACAGAGTTCCACAGTCTTCCCTTGAGCACTGAGCTACAGGCATCTTAGAGGTTTTATTTATCCCTACTAGTTGGATGCACGCCCCCAGAGTGCGAAGTAAATTCCCAGTAAGGAGATGGAGCATACAGGGACAATTAAAAATTGATGGCTTATGATTAGGTCTCCAATTTGGCAGAGGAGAGGCTCAGTAAAAGATCTAATTTTAGATTCACTGTCAACACCCACTACCAGACAGGTTTGGGAGGAGGGAGGTTTGGAGTGACAGGTCAGAGATGAATAGGTGGCTCCCGTATCAAACAAAAAATCAATCTCTTTACCTGCCAGGTCAAAGCTCACCCAGGGGCGGGGCGGATGTGGCTCAAATGGTTGGGCGTACATCTCCCATATGGAGAGACCTGGGTTTGATCCCCGGGACCTCCCGGTAAAATAAAGAAAAATACAGAAGGTGCGCGGATGACCAGGCCCTGCAAGTGGGTGCACCGCCAGGCCCCGCCAAGCCACGCAGCAAGATGATGACATAATAGGAG